>LR812523.1:3659599-3737099 GCA_903798195.1 Danio kyathit | reverse complement strand
TTTTGGAAACAGGAGATGAGCCCCTGGTCTAATGCGCCACCTGGCTTGAGAAACCTGTTCTCAAAGACTTATTATTTGGGTAACACACATATTCTGAATGCCATCGGCAGAATTCAAATGAGCCATTTTAATCTAGATTAATCTAGATTAATTTCGAAATTAATCTAGATTAATCTAGATTAAAAAAATTAATCTATGCCCACCTATAATTATATTACACAACAACAACAATAATAATACTAGTTAATAAATTGTGGGTCAGTATAAATGAATTAGAATTAGAAAAATAGCATTAAATATTAGTCTAATAACATTTTATGTAATGTAAGAAAGAACAAATAACAACAATTTAGTAAACAAAATGTAATGGCTAAATTTCAAGCTCATCAACATTTTAATTTGGCAGAAAACCACACTGAGCTTAAAGGTGCTGTATGCAAGTTTTTGACTCCTCTAAAGCATAAAAATACTATAATATGTTTGCAGAGATTTCAGAAACATGCTCAGTGAACATTCTTGTTTATCTGAAAAACAATGCTGAAGTCAGATATTCTGCTTTGAGAATGTGCGTTACGTGCCAGAACGTCTGTCTTTGTTTTGGTTCCTTTAACCCGCCCACTGCCAGTTTAGCCAATTATATTTCAGCACCCCGGGGTGCCTTGGTGGAAAACAGCGTGTTTCATTCATTCAGTCAGGGAGGCTCTCTAAGCATGCATCCTTGACCGAAAGGAGACATCCGGTGGACAGTAGCAGAATCCGAAATGAGACGCAGATTCAGAGTTCCACATGAGGATATTAATTAGTAGGGCTGTGACGAGACGCCTACTCCATGAGACGAGACATGAGATCGGGTTCACAAGAACGAGACGAGATTTTTACACTATTTTAAAGAAATGCTTAAAGGGCCATGAAACCCCCGTGTCTCAGCAGGGTGTTTTCACATCTCTTGTTTGGAAAAAGTCAGGAAAGTGGGCGTGTCCAGCTCTGTTTAGGTGGGAGTGTCGAGGGAGGGAAGGGTATTTGCAAATATGGGAGTTTCCGTTTGGGCACGCAGACGCAGGGGAGAAAGACAGTGACTGTGTTTACAAGGACATCAGTAATCGAATTACTTGCCAAATTATTAATTTGTCGACTTTAACAGCAGTTTGGCACTTTCACTTTCATTCAGGAACATTTCCTGCATGTCGCCCGTGACAAACGAGATATTGAAAGTGAGGAACTGCTGGAGAGTGGAGTTTTAATGGAGTATTTGATACCGCACGGCGAATGGGAGAAAAAAACCCTCCGCATTTCTCGGTAACTTAGATGCACTCAGTAGGTAGCGTCAGAAAACCGTGTGTGTCTAGACTATCCTGTCACAAAATGCGGCAAAAATCCTGCACAACGGGAATAGTTTGATTGCTGTGTTTACATGTTTACATTCGGAGAGCAGCATTTACAGCGGATCTTTCAGTCTATAATATTGTATTATAATATTGCAGTGATATTAACATACTGTAAACTGAGTAACTAAATCATTTTGACTGAGGTATGTCTTTAAAAACTGAAAGAACACTGCTGACGATACGAACTAACTTTGCCATGTGATTGAACAAACAAAGGGCTCTGATCTCACACTCACTTACCAAATCTGTAGAGACAGGACAATCACACTGGAACTGTGTCTTTTTTAATAGAAGACGAGCGGCAAATCCGGATTTCATCATTTCTAGATGTGAAAAGCTCTCGGGTAAAAATGTTCCTTACAAACGCATTTCTGTCGCGTGCACTGTAATCCACATTTAAGTCCAGCTGTGCTCTCATGGCGGGAAAATGAAAACAAAACCTTCATTGCAGCACATTAATAAACGCAGCACACTAATAAACGCAACACTGACGACCCCTGTCTCCAAATTCTCGTTCATTCACTTGTTTTGGCAACACAACGTGGCGTCTCTCTGTCGTCTGAACACTGTAACAGGTCTCCGAAGCTATCATGCATATTAATGAAGCTGCACGTCATACACAACAGAGCGCACTGATTGATTTGAACAAAGTCTTTTGTTCAAACACTCAGAGACGTCATGATGTACTTGCAGGTACAGACAGCCACTCTCCACGCTGGATTTACACGCAAGTATCTAATCGCTGTGACGTAGCTTCAACAATTCGTTTAAAACCGGAAGAACGAATTTGCTCAAAATAACGCAAAAACAACCAATTTTCACTTTTTAGTGTCCTAATAGTGTTTATAGCAGCGTGGGACACATATATGACTGACAACAGCTCAAAACATGTGTTTTGGTGTTTCGTGACCCTTTAGTAATGAAACACATGAATGGAATAGGAAAAAGAAAAAAAAGAGCGGGCGCTGACTGACAGCTGATAATAAATTTTTTTTTAATTTTCTATTTGACAAGTGGTTTTGCTATAGTTTATGACAGAAAAGTTCTCATTTGCCGTCTTTTAATCTAGGATGTTTTAAACCAGTAGCTATTTTAATGTCATGTTCATGGCGTGATTTATGCACGTGATGTATGCAATAGTTTTAAATTAGTTTATTTTGTGAGGCAGATGTTGTGCTCTCTCTCCTTAAACATGCTTAAATACTTAAATGTGCTTGGTACTGATGAAGGCGGGTGTGTTGAGTCTCCAGCAATTCAGTATGTGTGTGCGCTTAAAGATGTGTGTAGGTGCATTGTCAAACAGCTGTGTGGACAGTCCTGTCGCAAAATGTGACTTAAAGTACACGATAGTATAGTTTGATTGCAGTGTTTAAATATATGTACTGCACTTTCAGCACATCTAAAGTGACATTCCATCGCGTGGTAGTGTCCATGGTTAATTTGTTTGGCTGCAGTTGTAGTTCGACATGAATAACATAGCAGCCTTTGAATTTAAACGCAGACATGTAAACACAGCCATTCAGAAGCACAGAATAGTGCACTCACTCATGAAATGGTAAGGTTTATAATCTAATGAATACATATTAAGCCTCTTTAACATTATTAAATGTAGATGCTGAATCGCTGATTTGTTGGTGTCGTCATTCTGGCAATCTGTGCTTGCGTGTTTGAACCAGGAATGCAATACCTAGCTCAACCACTGGGAGTCAAACTCACATACTACATACTTACATTAACTACATACTGCATACTTACATTAACTACATACTACATACTTGCATTAACTACATACTACATACTTACATTAACTACATACTGCATACTTTAACTACATACTGCATGCTTACATTAACTGCATACTACATGCTTACATTAACTGCATACTGCATACTTGCATTAACTGCATACTACATACTTGCATTAACTGCATACTGCATACTTACATTAACTGCATACTGCATACTTTAACTGCATACTGCATACTTACATTAACTGCATACTACATGCTTACATTAACTACATACTACATGCTTACATTAACTGCATACTGCATACTTACAACTGCATACTGCATGCTTACATTAACTACATACTGCATGCTTACATTAACTGCATACTGCATGCTTACATTAACTACATACTGCATACTTACAACTGCAAACTGCATACTTACATTAACTACATACTGCATACTTACAACTGCATACTGCATACTTTAACTACATACTGCATGCTTACATTAACTGCATACTGCATGCTTACATTAACTGCATACTGCATACTTACAACTGCATACTGCATACTTTAACTACATACTGCATGCTTACATTAACTGCATACTGCATGCTTACATTAACTGCATACTACATACTTACATTAACTGCATACTGCATACTTACATTAACTACATACTGCATACTTACATTAACTGCATACTGCATGCTTACATTAACTGCATACTGCATGCTTACATTAACTGCATACTACATACTTACATTAACTACATACTGCATACTTACATTAACTACATACTACATGCTTACATTAACGCTTCTCTTTTATTGAGAATATGTGGTTTATGAGTGCATTTTGCTTTATCTTTCTGTTTTATTTTGAATTACTGCGCATCACTGCAGTACCAACAGTGTGACATTGACATTTCAAAACAGAGCCAAGAGCTCCTCAACACTGAAGGTCAAACACAGCGTTTATTGTGGTTTGGACAAAACGCTTTATGACATTTACAATCACAAACGTCCACATGAAGTTAAATGACCTTTTCCTAAAGCAGCGCAGAACAGGATCAGATGTGCTTCAGTGTGTATTAATAAAACACTCCATTATGAGCTCAATCAGCGTCTCTGTGGAAAACACTGTGCATAGCTCAAGTGTATACCTATTACGTTCAGTAATAATAATGGACAAATGCCAGTGTCTGATCATTCAATCCACTTGTTAAGCGTGACGTCATACGAAGTGGCTTCCGGGTCCAAACACTCTGTCAAACTGTATGGAGAGACTCAACAATCGATAATAATAAACATTTACAAAGCGATGTATTACTTTTGAAAATCACGATCGCAATATATACACTCACCGGCCACATTAGGCACATGACGTCTGCAGAAGAGCATCTCTGAACACACAACACGTCCAACCTTGAGGCGGATGGGCTACAGCAGCAGAAGACCACACCGGGTGCCACTCCTGTCAGCTAAGAACAGGAAACTGAGGCTACAATTCACACAGGCTCACCAAAAGCATGGATCCCATCCTGCCTTGTATCAACAGTTCAGGCTGGTGGTGGTGGTGTAATGGTGTGGGGCATATTTTCTTGGCACATTTTGTGCCCATTAGTACCAATTGAGCATCGTGTCAACGCCACAGCCTACCTGAGTATTGTTGCTGACCATGTCCATCCCTTTATGACCACAGTGTCTCCATCTTCTGATGGCTACTTCCAGCAGGATAACGCACCATGTCATAAAGCCTGAATCATCTCAGACTGTTTTCTTGAACATGACAATGAGTTCACTGTACTCAAATGGCCTTCACAGTCACCAGAGCTCAATCCAATAGAGCACCTTTGGGATGTGGTGGAACGGGAGATTCACATCATGGATGTGCAGCCGACAAATCTGCAGCAACTGTAATAAAGTGTTCATAATTTAACATACAGTAACATTACTAAGTAAAATATATAACTAAAATGCAATAGTGACACATCTGTATGGGTTGTATCTGCTAAACAATATTTTGTCAACTTTACCTGAATTTCTTTAGTTCATTCAACTATATTGTTGATTGTAGAAACTACTTAACAGACTTGAGTGGAACCACTTGACACACTTTTTTTTATGCAAGTCCAACAAATCATTTTTTCGAGTGTAGTATCTGATATGACCCACCCACTTCAAGATGCTATTGCAGAGGCTGAAATTGGGGGTTTATTCACATCAAAGAGCACCTAAGCACTTGCAACTATGATCAAATAGTAAATGGTAGCCAAAGCTGTGTTGAGCTGCGCATCAATGGATTTGCTCTTCAGTGTTTGGACTTTCAGCAGTAAAAATTAAACCACACTGAACTGAACTGAACTGATGTTGAACTCTGAAAACTGAACTCACACAGTTTACATTTACTAGAACTTTTATGTTAAGCTGCTTTGACACAATCTACAATGTAAAAGTGAATCTGAACTCTTTATTTGTTTTGAAACGTGTAGCACCTCTTACAAAAGTGAAACATACCCAATGGTTAATTTTTTAAAATGGTATTTTGTAATGTAATGTAATGTGTATGTATGCGCATTTATTGTGTATGGCCATACACCCAAAGCGCTTCACAATCATGAGAGGGGTCTCTCCACACCACCACCAGTGTGTAGCATCCACTTGGATGATGCGACGGCAGCCACAGGACAACGGCGCCAGTGCGCTCACCACACACCAGCTATTGGTGGAGTGAAGAGACAGTGTTAGAGCCAATTTGGTGGATGGGGATGATTAGGGGGCCATGATGGGTAAGTGCCGATTGAGGGACTTTGGCCAGGACACCAGGGTTACACCCCTACTCTTTACCAGAAGTGCCATGGGATTTTAATGACCAAAGAGAGTCAGGACCTCGGTTTAACGTCTCATCTGAAAGACGGCACTCACTGACAGTGCAGTGTCCCCTTCACTTTTACTGGGGCATTAGGACTCACACAGACCACAGATTGAGCGCCCCCTGCTGGCCTCTCTAACACCACTTCCAACAGCAACCTAGTTTTCCCATGTGGTCTCCCATCCAGGTACTGACCAGGCTCAGCCCTGCTTAGCTTCAGTGAGTAACCGGTTTTGGGCTGCAGGGTGATATGGCTGTGGATTTTTTACCCAATGATTGGGTCTATCTATATTTTACCCAGATTTAGATTGAAAAAAGGAACTTTATTTTTGGAGTCCATTATTAATGCTGGTGTTCACAAACTCGATCACATTACCTCTGCTTTATAGAGACGCTGTGCATGCATGAACATCTGGAGCTGATGTCCCTGCAGATACTGAGGACAGAAATGGTGTGTGTGTGTGTGTGTGATTTATTGAACATGTTTTGAAATATACTCATTTCTATTGTCTGCTGTGAGTCTCTGTAGATCACCTCTTTATTATTGTGTTGGTGTGAACAGACGGAGGTTTCTCCTCTCTGGGGTGTAAAATGCTGATGTCTGTGTTTTCCTCTGACCTGAGAGAGGCTGATTCAGTCTTGTGGATCTTACAGCGATTTAAGACGTGTTGAAACCAGAACAAAGGCTATGAGTGCACTTGTTCTTCACTCATTTGATTTATGCTTCATAATGTCAGTTTTTACTAATCACGTAATGCAGCATAGTGCACTCCAATACAGTGTGTCACTTTGAACGATCGGGGGTGCTCCCTATAGCCAGTCCACCCCTGTGTGTGTGTGTGTGTGTGTGTGTGTGTGTGTGTGTGTGTGTGTGTGTGTGTGTGTGTGTGTGTGTGTGTGTGTAAATGTCAGGATGTTTTATGCTGCACTGGGCAGAGAAAATGGTTCAACCTGTCAACTTTGTCTGTCTGTCCATTAATCTGTCTGTCTGTTAGTCAGCCTGCCCACTCATCTGCCTCTGTCTCACTGTCTTTGTCTGTCTGTCTGTCTGTCTGTCTGTCTGTCTGCCTATGTTTCTCTGTTGACCCATCTCTCTGTCTGCCCATCTGTCTCTCTTTCTCTGTCTGCCCATCAGTCTGTCTCTCTGCCCATCTGTTTATCTCTCTCTCTTCTGCCCGTTTGCCCATCTGTCTCTCTTTCTCTCTGTCTGCCCATCTGTTTTTCTGTTGGCCCGCCTGTCTGTCTTCCCACCTATCTGTCTGTTTGCCCGAGAGTCTGTCTACCCATCTCTCTCTCTGTCTGCCCGTCTGTTTTTCTGTTGGCCCATCTGTCTGTCTACCCATCTGTCTCTGCCCACCTATCTATCTGTTTGCCCATCAGTCTAGCAGTCTATCTGTTTCTCTGTAAGCCCATCTCTCTGTTTGCCTGTCTGCCCATCTGTTTTTCTGTTGGTCCGTCTGTCTGTCTGCCCACCCGCCCATGTGTCTGTCTGCCCATCTGTTCCTCTCTGTCTGCCCATTGTCCATCTTCCCATCTGTCTGTCTGCCCATCTGTCTATCTCTCTCTGTATGCCTGTCTTGTCTGTCTGCCTTTCCATCTGTTTCTCTGTTGGCCCATCTCTCTGTCTGCCTATCTGTCTCTCTCTCTCTCTCTCTGTCTGTCTGCCCGTTTGCCCATCTGTCTCTCTTTCTCTCTGTCTGCCCATCTGTTTTTCTGTTGGCCCATCTGTCTGTCTTTCCACCTATCTGTCTGTTTGCCTGAGAGTCTGTCTACCCATCTCTCTCTCTCTGTCTGGCCATCTGTATTTCTGTTGGCCCATCTGTCTGTCTGCCCATCTGTTTGTCTGTGTGTCTGTCTGTCTGCTTACCCATCTGTCTGTCAGTCCATCTCTCTGTTTGCCCCTCTGTCTGTCTGCCCGTCTGTTACTCTGTCTGCCCATCTGTTTTTCTCTTGGTCCGTCTGTCTGCCCACCCACCCATGTGTCTGTCTGCCCATCTGTCTCTCTGTCTGTCTGTCTGTCTGTCTGCCCACCTATCTGTCTATTTGCCCATCAGTCTAGCAGTCTATCTGTTTCTCTGTCAGCCCATCTCTCTGTTTGTCTGTCTGCCCATCTGTTTTTCTGTTGGTCCGTCTGTCTGTCTGCTCACCTGTCTGTCTGCCCATCTGTTCCTCTCTGTCTGCCCATTTGTCCATCTTCCCATCTGTCTGTCTGTCCATCTGTCTATCTCTCTCTCTGTCTGCCCACCCATCGGTCTGTCTACCCGCCAGTCTGTCCGTCTGCCCATCTGTCTATCTCTCTCTGTCTCTCTGTCTGACCATTTGCCTATCTGTCTCTCTCTCTCTCTCTCTCTCTCTCTCTCTCTCTCTCTCTCTCTCTCTCTCTCTCTCTCTCTCTCTGTCTGCCCATCTGTTTTTCAGTTGGCCTGTCTGTCTGCCCACCCATCTGTTTGTCTGCGTGTCTGTATGTCTACCCGCCTATCTGTCTGCCCATCTGTTTTTCTGTTGTTCTGTCTGTCTTTCTACTCACCCGTCTCTCTGTCTGCCCATATGTCTGTTTGCCCATCTGTCTTTCTGTCTGTCTGTCTGGCTGCCCATCTGTTCCTCTCTGTCTGCCCATTTTTTCTTCCCATCTGTCTGTCTGTCCATCTGTCTCTGTCTCTCTCTCTCTCTCTCTGTCTGCCCACCCACCTGTCTGTCTACCCGCATGTCTGTCTGTCTGTCTGTCTGTCTGCCCATCTGTTTGTCTGCCCGTCTGTCTGCCTGCCCATCTGTTTGTCTGCCCGTCTGTCTGCCTGCCCATCTGTTTGTCTGACCATCTGTCTGTCTGCCGTGTCTGTGTCTCTGGCTGTTTATCTATCTGTTTGTCTCCCCCTAGGTCTGTCTGCTCTTTTCTTTCTCTGTGTCTGTCCTTCTGTCTGCCCACCCACCTGTCTGTCTACCCGCATGTCTGTCTGTCTGTCTTTCTGCCTGCCCATCTGTTTGTCTGCCCATCTGTCTGTCTGCCGTGTCTGTGTCTCTGGCTGTTTATCTATCTGTTTGTCTCCCCCTAGGTCTGTCTGCTCTTTTCTTTCTCTGTGTCTGTCCTTCTGTCAGTCCACCCCCCCCCCCCCCCCCCCCTCGATCTGTCTTTCTGCCCGTCTGCCAGTTTGTCCGTCTCCCTGTTTGCCGTTTTGCCCATTTGCCTCTGTCTGTCTGCCCGTCTGTCTGTCTGACGTCTCTCAGGCTCTCAGTCTGTGTGTGTGTGTGTGTAAAGTGAATGTGTTTTAAAGGGCAGTGGAGTGTTTCTGACATGTCTCAGTTTGACTGTCACATTAAAACCGCTGTCCTGACATATTCTGGACTGATTATTATTCAGCTCTCAGCGCCGTCACTGCTCTCTGCTGCAGTTTAACACCACCGTTCACTCACTGTTCACACTGAAAGACATGACAATCTGCTTTTAAACACTACTTCTATAGTATGATATTCTTATAGACATGGTGCACTGTAAAACATATCTGTTAATTAACAGGTTCTGTATTAGTAGTTTGGGATTATTTAAATGGCACCTAGGTTACCCCTTTTTCCAGATTTAATAAAAGTCTTTTGTGTCTCCAGAATGTGTCTGTAAAGTTTCAGCTCAAAGCACCCATCAGATTATTGATTATACCTTCCATAAGTTACTAATTTATAGCTTTGAGCAGCAGGTTGCTGTTTTTGTGTACTGCGCCTTTAAGGCTAGTCCTCCCCGCCCACCGTTCCCACGTGCCTGTCAGCGTGCCTTTAATCTCCGCCCTCGGCTGCCTCAGACAGCAGACAGACATAAAGGAAGCAGATCTCACGTAACGTTAGTGAGGAAATACTACAGTAAGAGCTTTACCAATGATTATTTGATGCATTTGTTGTGGAGCTGCAACAACAAGTCACACACAATGTCGTTACACAGTTCACACACACACACACACACTGCGCAGACACGCACACACACAGACAGCGCTCGTTTAGCTTTGCACTGTCTTTGCATGCAAATGTCACAGGATACAGGTTAATCTCCACTGCTGTATGGATATCTGTTACGTTACAAATGTACAAAATAAACCTGATTTAACGTCCACAAACCGGGATTGAAGCGTCTTGTATAATCGTTATGACATGCGGCTGTGTTGATGAAGTAAATCGCTGTAATTTATTACACACATGCACTGTTTTAAAAGATTTTAAGCTTGTCAAACTCACTCTTGATCACATTTGATGATGATTGATGATCCTAGCAAACTGAACAGACCTTTTATTCCCGGTTGCTTTGCGCACGTCCTTTCTTGTTGATAGGATTATACACGTTACTACGAAGACATGTTAATACGCAGCTGTCAATCAATTGGGTGGGCGGGGGGACCGCACTCCTACGTCAAGTTGCGGTCAGTCTTAAAACCGCTCCAATTGTCCACTGTTTTTATGTTGTTAAATTGAAAAAAAAAAGCACTGGGTGTGTTTATATCACGCCTCCTGCCACACTGAGCAGCCATGCGTTGCAAAAGAGTGACGTCAACTCCCTCTTCGTCTGATTGGCTAGTGGAGCAACTGTAAATCTCGACTAGTGGACCAATGAAGATGCTGAAACCCGCTTGTGATTTAAATGAAACTCAAATTGCAATTTTAGGAAATGCAAGTGGAGAATGTGGGAACAAGAGCGAAGGGAAAAGACTGTACACACACAAAACATTCAGATATGAGTGGAGAAACTGATTTTGTCTAAATGCGTTTTCATTTTTGATTCACACTCATTATCTTTCCGTACGCGACCTCGTTATTTCTTTTTCTTTGTTTAGTTTTTGCTTTTGCACGTTAGAATTTTACACAAAATTAGGGCTGGGCGGTATATCGAGTTCTGGGGATATATCGATATGATTCCCCAATGTGATGCAGGATTATCCAATATCTTTAATATCGATATGGTTTGAGGCCACACGTGCGCATTCTGGGCAAAACAGACCACTCCTAGGTAGCACGTGAGCTCCACTTGCACAAATGTGCGCATGCACAAATGAATGAGTCACTCCCTGAGTCATACAAACGATTTGTTCAAAATGAGCGAATCATTCAAGAACGACCCATCACTACACGCGACATAGAGGAACATGCAATGCTGGTGTTGTATCCAAATCTGACTCCCCGGACAAATCTGACTCCTCCTCATGTGCACGCGCATCACACAGCACCTGCAGCTGTCACAGCGGTTTACCAGAAACCTTTTATCGATCATTTCTTCCGTAATTGACTGCAAGAACGAACATAGAAGCCTTGTCAAATTGACAAACAGCACCTGAATGCGTTCACAAGAATTAAAATGCCAAAATGGGAGGAATCTATACCACATTTCGAAAGTGAAACCACCTCATATTCACTGATTATAAGTTCAGTATTTATTACACGACGGTCTCTTCTTTACATTAAGTTATAACACGTTTAGCTCTGCGTTCTGCTCTGTTATAATGACTGTTTACATTTATATGCTTAACCAGCATTTCATCACGGCACTCTGAAACTATTTAGTTACTTCTCTTATAGTCTATTTGTTTTCATCTCCTTATTTAATACTTAGTAAAATGAGTTTAGTCAAAACAAAACAGAAAAAGCGTAGGATTTTTAACATGGAGTGCAAGACTTATCTTTAGATATCTTCGATATGTGCACTGTTTAATAATTGTGCACACTACATACAGTTGAAGTCAGAATTATTAGCCCCCCTGAATTATTCGACCCCCTTTTTATTTTTTTCCCTATTTTTTGTTTAACGGAGAGAAGTTTTCCTCTACACATTTCTAAACATAATAGTTTTAATAACTCATTTCTAATAACTGATTTATTTTATCTTTGTCATGATGACAGTAAATAATATTTGACTAGATATTTTTTAAGACACTTCTATACAGCTTAAAGTGACATTTAAAGGCTTAACTAGGTTAATTAGGTTAACTAGGCAGGTTAGGGTAATTAGGCAAGTTATTGTATAATGATGGTTTGTTCTGTAGACTATCGAAAAAATATATAGCTTAAAGGGGCTAATAATTTTGTCCCTAAAATGGGTTTTAAAAAATTAAAAACTGCTTTTATTCTAGCCGAAATAAAACAAATAAGACTTTCTCCAAAAGAAAAAACATTATCAGACATACTGTGAAAATTTCCCTCTGTTAAACATCATTTCTATTTAAAAAAGAAAAAAAAATTCAAAGGGTGGCGAATAATTCTGACTTCAACTGTACTGTACATGTAAATGTGTAATTAAAAAAAACATGTACAGCTGATTTAATTGTTTATAAATCACACAACTGTGGTATACAGGATTACTTATAACAACACTAATTGTGACATAAAATACTGTGTGCTTCATATTTACATTCAACGTGGTGCTTTTCTATCCTGCAATACTTTAGTTGTGTTACTATTTACGGTGTGCTCCTTTTTTGCTCTGACAATGTAGCTGTTTTCTATGGTCCTGTTTACTTTGTTAATTGCACAACAGCACAGTGGAGCTGTGTATAGTGTTAAACAGGAAAAAAACCTGTACTGTATTTATTTATCAAAGATTTTTTTATCATTTGAGATGTTGTGCAACTTATCGTTTTAAGTAGGAGAAAAACTTGTACTGTATTTTATTGATCAAAGATTTTGTGCAGCTGTTTTTTTTTTTGAGCAGCTGTTTATTTGTAAACAGGGAGGGAAACCCCTGTGTTTGAATTATATATTGCTCAAAAATTGTTTAATAAAGTTTTAATAAAGGCTTTAACTCTCAAGTAACCATTTATGAGAAAATACCGGATATATATCGTATCCGCTTGTTAAGTGTGACGTCACGCGAGGGGGCTTCCGGGTCCAAGCGCTCTATGAAACTGAATGAGGAGACGCATCAAATGCTAATAATAAACGTTTACAAAGCGATGTAATACTTACGAAAATCATGATCGCAATATATATGTCCAGGCCTAATATCTGATGAAAAGAAAGTGATAATTTTTTAAAAAATTGTTACAATTTTGGTATTTGTGATGCAGCAAGCCCAGTGATTGTTGTGTATACTATGACTTTATATAAAATTCACTTTAATGTGTGATATGAATAAAAAGAGATCATAAACGAATATTTTGTCAATTCAAATGAGTGGCGGCTTGGACCCGGAAACAGTATTACATTCGTCACTTTCACATCACCACTTAACAAGCCAACGCTATCTCACGGCCAATTCGTAACTTTTTGATTAGTGGCTAATTCGTATGAATTCGTACAATCTAATTCGTACAAATTAGTACGATTTGCCTATCACCCAATGACGGTTGGGGTTAGGGGTGGGGTTAGGTGCCACGCCTCCTTTTTAAAATCGTACTTTTTCGTACGACTGAACTCGTACGAATTAGTACGAATTAGCCACTAAACTGACAAAACGTAAAATACTTACGTTTCCTCGTGAGATCAGGCTGAACAAGCGGATACTGTCATTCCTCCTAAAAATACCGGGATATGACTTTTTTGCCTATGTCGCCCAGCCCTAACACACAATGTTAATTTTTGGATTTAAACGTTTTATTTATCTACAGTTGCAATCAGAATTATTGAACCCCCTTTGAATTTTTTTTTTCTTTTTTAATTATTTCCCAAATGATGTTTAACAGAGGGAAATTTTCACAGTATGTCTGATAATATTTTTTCTTCTGGAGAAAGTCTTATTTGTTTTATTTCGGCTAGAATAAAAGCAGTTTTTAATTTTTTTAAAGTCATTTAAGGTCAATATTATTAGCCCCTTTAAGCTATATATTTTTTCAATAGTCTACAGAACAAACCATCATTACACAATAACTTGCCTAATTCCCCTAACCTGCCTAGTTAACCTAATTAACCTAGTTAAGCCTTTAAATGTCACTTTAAGCTGTATAGAAGTGTCTTGAAGAATATCTAGTCAAATATTATTTACTGTCATCATGGCAAAGATAAAATAAATCAGTTATTAGAGATGAGTTATTAAAACTATTATGTTTAGAAATGTGTTAAAAAAAATTCTCTCCGTTAAACAGAAATTGGGGAAAAAAAATTAACAAGGGGGCTAATAAATCAGGGGGTTGAATAATTCTGATTGCAACTGTATCTGCGATGCTTTAGGCTGGAATTTGATCCCATACAAATTAAACATGTAACTTTTGTAACACGTTGACTTTTTTTTTTTTTTTTTTTTTTAATAAAGTCAACAAATCTCTTTTTACAGTGTGCATAAATGTAGCGAATAATAGCGATAATGTTCAGGTTTACTTTCCATTCATTTCCCTTCAAGGTCAGTCAATACTGCACGATTATGAGCTCAGACTGACTCTTTCCTCTCTCTCGGTCTGATAAATTGACTTCCTGTGGAGTTCTTGGCTGAAACGGCTCAGTTTGTAAAATGTGGGTCTTTGTGTTGGTTTTTTTTATGGAGAATCAGCGTGCGGTCAGGGGGTCTGTGTGTCTGTCCTGTCTGCCAGCGTCTCCACCTGCGCCTCATTCCTCATGTTTCTGTGTGTGTTGTTTCAGAGTGTTGCCCTTTGCTGTCTGTGAAGAGTTGAACACACTGAATTGTGCAATACAGTCGTAAATGAAGAGTTCAGATGCGTTGTCTTTTAAAATAAGCATTCTTCTCTGACTGTGTGTGTGTGGATTGAGTAATTTTACTTTTATAGTGGTGAATCAGTTCTTTTCATTACATTTAAAGTGAAAAAAAATGAACGTAAGCATAGGAAAATGCTCAATTTAGAAGATCATTTCAGACGGCACTCTTGATTCGTTTCCTTGTGTTTTGGGGTGTTTGCATAGACATGACAACAGTGGCATTTTCTTTTTTTTAATGGGATCTTCAGGACAACCTGTGTAAATAAAAGTTAAATATAATAATATTTTAGTGATGAAGAGGTTTTTACGCTTTTAGTTTTTACTTTTAACTATAATAACCCTAAATAGGATGCGTAAATATTTTTATTTTCATCTGGTCTGTTGCTTTTGTTTTTGTTCTTCACATATTTTCTAAATGCACCCCTTCACCTCTTTAACCAACATTGTATTTATTTTAGTTACTTAAAGCGAGTAAACCAAGCGGCAACCTCCCGCTCTCCCTCGTGAAGCTAATATGGAAGTAACTGAAACTGCAATTCATTGAAATTCCGCTAGTCCTGGCTCCATATCAGAGCAGATTTCTATTGAGCGCACTGTTAAAAAGCTTTACTCTTTAGTATTCTAGTTGACTTTTTATTAGTTTTCAGTTTAACTTGAGAACTTTTATAGGGTTCTTAAAAGATTGTGTAAAATATTTAATCAGGTCTTTTTGATCTTTAAAGTGCAGTTTAAGTATTAAAATGTTGTTCAGAAAAGAAATAAATAATTAAGGAAACAAAAGAGAGATGGGGGAATTAAAAGAGCTAAACAATAAACATTTTGTAGCGTTCCTAAAGGTTAAACTTTGTTACATTTTTAAGAAATGTTTGATATTTAGATCTTTGAAATATTTCAATGAATTAAAATTGATTTCAGAAAAAACTTGATTTCATTTAAAATGGAAATAATACATCCCAAAAACTACAAATAGAAAAATAAAATGGAATTCCAGCTATTATGGAAAAGAAATCACTTTTATAATTGGTTTAAACACAGTTGTGTGCAGCCGTGTGTGAATACACCACACCACATACAGTATAGCACTGCAAACTATTACAAATGTTCGTAAAAGTCACGTTTTCAGACTTTTCAAGGTTAAAAGTTGTCAAAAGAAAGATCAAGCTCCCGTAATGCAATTCAAAAGCAGAAATAAACGAGGAAAAATAAAAGCTTGAATCACAAAATACAGAAAACTGCTAATTTTTGGTTATTTTTTACAGTGAACTTTTTCAAATATGATAATATTTTAGTGATGAAGAGGTTTTTACGCTTTTAGTTTTTACTTTTAACTATAATAACCCTAAATAGGATGCGTAAATATTTTTATTTTCATCTCGTGAAGCTAATATGGAAGTAACTGAAACTGCAATTCATTGAAATTCCGCTAGTCCTGGCTCCATATCAGAGCAGATTTCTATTGAGCGCACTGTTAAAAAGCTTTACTCTTTAGTTTTCTAGTTGACTTTTAATCAGTTTTCAGTTTAACTTGAGAACTTTTATAGGGTTCTTAAAAGATTGTGTAAAATATTTAATAATTTCTTGATCTTCAGGTCTTTTTGATCTTTAAAGTGTAGTTTAAGTATTAAAATGTTGTTCAATTAAGGAAACAAAAGACAGATGGGGGAATTAAAAGAGCTAAACAATAAACATTTTGTAGCGTTCCTAAAGGTTAAACTTTGTTACATTTTTAAGAAATGTTTGATATTTAGATCTTTGAAATATTTCAATGAATTAAAATTGATTTCAGAAAAAACTTGATTTCATTTAAAATGGAAATAATACATCCCAAAAACTACAAATAGAAAAATAAAATGGAATTCCAGCTATTATGGAAAAGAAATCACTTTTATAATTGGATTAAACACAGTTGTGTGCAGCCGTGTGTGAATACACCACACCACATACAGTATAGCACTGCAAACTATTACAAATGTTCATAAAAGTCACGTTTTCAGACTTTTCAAGGTTAAAAGTTGTCAAAAGAAAGATCAAGCTCCCGTAATGCAATTCAAAAGCAGAAATAAACGAGGAAAAATAAAAGCTTGAATCACAAAATACAGAAAACTGCTAATTTTTGGTTATTTTTTACAGTGAACTTTTTCAAATATAATATTATTTTAGTGATGAAGAGGTTTCTACGCTTTTAGTTTTTACTTTTAACTATAATAACCCTAAATAGGATGTGTAAATATTTTTATTTTCATCTGGTCTGTTGCTTTTGTTTTTGTTCTGCACATATTTTCTAAATGCACCCCTTCACCTCTTTAACCAACATTGTATTTATTTTAGCTACTGTAAAAAAAAAAGTAATTAGTTACTTAAAGCGAGTGAACCAAGCGGCAACCTCCCGCTCTCCCTCGTGAAGCTAATATGGAAGTAACTGAAACTGCAACTCATTGAAATTCTGCTAGTCCTGGCTCCATATCAGAGCAGATTTCTATTGAGCGCACTGTTAAAAAGCTTTACTCGTTAGTTTTCTAGTTGACTTTTAATTAGTTTTCAGTTTAACTTGAGAACTTTTATAGGGTTTTTAAAAGATTGTGTAAAATATTTAATAATTTCTTGATCTTCAGGTCTTTTTGATCTTTAAAGTGTATTTTAAGTATTAAAATGTTGTTCAGAAAAAAAAATAGAAATGGAAAAAAGAAATAAATAATTAAGGAAACAAAAGACAGATGGGGGAATTAAAAGAGCTAAACAATAAACATTTTGTAGCGTTCCTAAAGGTTAAACTTTGTTACATTTTTAAGAAATGTTTGATATTTAGATCTTTGAAATATTTCAATGAATTAAAATTGATTTCAGAAAAAACTTGATTTCATTTAAAATGGAAATAATACATCCCAAAAACTACAAATAGAAAAATAAAATGGAGTTCCAGCTTTTATGGAAAAGAAATCACTTTTATAATTGGATTAAACACAGTTGTGTGCAGCCGTGTGTGAATACACCACACCACATACAGTATAGCACTGCAAACTATTACAAATGTTCGTAAAAGTCACGTTTTCAGACTTTTCAAGGTTAAAAGTTGTCAAAAGAAAGATCAAGCTCCCGTAATGCAATTCAAAAGCAGAAATAAACGAGGAAAAATAAAAGCTTGAATCACAAAATACAGAAAACTGCTAATTTTTGGTTATTTTTTACAGTGAACTTTTTCAAATATAATATTATTTTAGTGATGAAGAGGTTTTTACGCTTTTAGTTTTTACTTTTAACTATAATAACCCTAAATAGGATGCATAAATATTTTTATTTTCATCTGGTCTGTTGCTTTTGTTTTTGTTCTGCACATATTTTCTAAATGCACCCCTTCACCTCTTTAACCAACATTGTATTTATTTTAGCTACTGTAAAAAAAAGTAATTAGTTACTTAAAGCGAGTGAACCAAGCGGCAACCTCCCGCTCTCCCTCGTGAAGCTAATATGGAAGTAACTGAAACTGCAATTTATTGAAATTCTGCTAGTCCTGGCTCCATATCAGAGCAGATTTCTATTGAGCGCACTGTTAAAAAGCTTTACTCGTTAGTTTTCTAGTTGACTTTTAATCAGTTTTCAGTTTAACTTGAGAACTTTTATAGGGTTCTTAAAAGATTGTGTAAAATATTTAATCAGGTCTTTTTGATCTTTAAAGTGTAGTTTAAGTATTAAAATGTTGTTCAGAAAAGAAATAAATAATTAAGGAAACAAAAGAGAGATGGGGGAATTAAAAGAGCTAAACAATAAACATTTTGTAGCGTTCCTAAAGGTTAAACTTTGTTACATTTTTAAGAAATGTTTGATATTTAGATCTTTGAAATATTTCAATGAATTAAAATTGATTTCAGAAAAAACTTGATTTCATTTAAAATGGAAA
Organism: Danio kyathit; assembly: GCA_903798195.1. Taxonomy (NCBI): domain Eukaryota; kingdom Metazoa; phylum Chordata; class Actinopteri; order Cypriniformes; family Danionidae; genus Danio; species Danio kyathit. The sequence goes on along the minus strand of LR812523.1, from coordinate 3,718,604 downwards.
TAATACATCCCAAAAACTACAAATAGAAAAATAAAATGGAATTCCAGCTATTATGGAAAAGAAATCACTTTTATAATTGGTTTAAACACAGTTGTGTGCAGCCGTGTGTGAATATAATCAGCTTCTAATGGTAAAAATGTATTCATTGAATTTGTCATAATTTCAGTTGATAAAACACTGTGATGGACATTCTCCCTTTGTTCGTGCCATCAGAGGGGGTAAGCCCCGCCCACTAGTGACCGTCTCTTCCTCATTAGCATAGGTCGTTAGTCCTGTTTTGAATCTGCCACTATACGGACTCACAGGCATTTGTAGCTCCACCCTCTTCTGAAAAGAGCACAATCTCATTTAAATTTAAAGCGACAGTCACCAAAACACCACAATTAGGATCAAAGCCTAAAAGGGTCAGTTTCAGAGAGTTAGAAAACATTATTTGTGTGGTACAAATAGGGACATCAGAGACTTATTTTACATTAAGGGGCATAATTGGTCTCTTTTAACATTCAGAAAATGTAAGCATCTAGTTTTATTGTGTAATGTGAACCATAAGGAGAGAGTGAATGAATAAAAGACAAACAGTAGACATCTGTCTGGGTGTGTGTGTGTTTTGTCTGTCTGTCTGTCTGTCTGAACACAGCGCAGTCTTCAATTATCTCGGTTTGCATCTCCACTGATTAGAGAGCATGATGGGAAATCCAGCAGACGCTTTTTACAGTCTCTGGCAGAATCTCCTCACAGCTGCACTGTGTGTTTGTCAATGCAGAAGCACTGAGAAAGATTCACCCTAACAAGAGAAGAGATTGTAATAAAACACTCATTTTTATTTTTAATTTTTATTTTTTAGAAGCATCAAATGTAAAATGAGAGATTCAAAAGTTAATTCAGAAAAAAGAGATTATTGCTGTTGTTCTTGTCAATATTATTATTATTATTATTATTATTATTATTATTATTATTATTACCATATTATAATAAAACATGTAATACAAAATAATACAAAAAAGCATTTTGTTTTAAATTACAATCACTTTTAAGTAGTGTGATGTTTTTATATTATTATCAGCAGTTGCAGTAATGAGAAATCAAAATAATATGAATATAATTATTTGTAAAAATGGTTGTTGTTGTTGTTGTTGTTGTTACGCTTTTGAAAAAAAAAAAAGTAAAATACTACAAAAAAGCATTTAAATTTAATTTATAACTTTCAAATAGTGAGATGGTTGTCGTAGGTGTGCGACCCCTTTAGTCGTAGTCATTATTGTAGTCGTTGTCGTAGTCATTGTCATAGTTGTTAGTGAGTTAAAATCAAAATTAAATTAATAATAAAATAAGTTACATTTGTTATTATTATTATTGTTATAATAATTTATTTTAATTATTATTAATATTTAGATTTTCAGTATTAATTGAAAATCAAAACAAAATAATAAAAAAATAAGTTTTTGTTATTTGTTACTGTTATAATAATTTAAAAAGTATATATTGATAATGGGAAATCGGTAGTAATGGAAATTCTAAATAAAATTAACAAAATAATTATTGTTATTATTGTTACATTAATAATAATAATAATAACTATTATTATTATTATTATTATTATTATTATCATCATTATTATCATCATTATTATTGTTATTATTATCTATTATTATTATTGTTGTTGTTGTTGTTGTTGTTGTTGTTATTTATTTATTTATTTTATTTTTATTTTTAAACGTTTTTTTATTGTAGAAAAATCACTTGAAATTAACATGAAAATACACTTTTTTAACATTTCAACTATCCCCCCTCCCCCAAAGCATCCAGGTTCAGTTGAACAGGTAAATGTATTGTTATACATGGGCCAAGGCAAAGAAAAACATGTACTGTATTCCACACACAAAAATGCACATTTACACATATCAATCAATTAACCAGTAGCGTCAGAGGTATTTGCTTGTGCCATTGTGTGGTTATGTTCCAAACATTGTATAAACAGATCCCAAATTTTATGGTACTCCTTTAATTTGCCCTTTATACTGTAGGTGATTCTTTCCAGCTCAATGTAATGTGTCAAATCTTTCAGCCAGTGGTCAATGGATGGACTTTCTATATTCTTCCAATAGAGTGCTATCAAACGCCATGCAATAACAAGACGCATATCAATCATTTTAGTTTGATAACCTGTTAATGACAAACTCACAGGAAATAAACTCAAAGCACATATTTCAGGTGTAACTGGAATTGGTTTTAAAATAATTGGGGAGGTTCATGTGATTACGTTTTGCCAGAAAATCTTAATAACCTCACATTCCCAGATACAATGAAAGAATGTTCCTTTATGTTTTTGGCATTTGAAACCTATATAACATATTTTTCAGTTGTGATATACTGTAGGTGCGCATTGCCCAGTTATATTGGATCATTTTAAATCTAGTATTAATTGACAAGTTCTGGGCTTTAACACATATTTGGCTAAATCTGTCAGGTCATATTGCAAATCTGTACACCAAGAATCTTTCTTAGATTCTGATGTTTCTTTCGAGCCATTGACCAATTTGCTATAAAACAATGAAATATAATTTGTCGTAGGATTCTGATAAAACATAGTTGTTTCTAATTCAGTTTGTAGAGGTCTAGCTAATGAGTAGTTTTGTTTCACATTAATATAGCTGCGAATTTGTAAGTATTTAAAAAAAATGCGTCATTGGGATTCCTAATTTTTCATTAAGGTCTTTAAAGGACATTAGTGTATCTCCTTCAAATAAGTCCCCTATCTTTCTGATACCTTTTAATGCCCACTGTTTAAAGCCAAAATCATTTTTCGCTGGTTTAAAATCTTTGTTTCCCCATATAGGGGAAAAATAAGAAAGATTTGGGACTTTTCCTAGTGAACACTGAGCATCATTCCATACCGTTAAAGTGTTTTTAACAAATGGATTTTTAGTGGTCTTTTTAAAATTATTATTATGGTTGTTGTTGTTGTTGTTTATGTTAAATTCTGAAATTTTTATTTATCATTATTGAAAAACCAAAAACTTTGGTTGAATAATTTTTGAGTTCCAGTTATTTACCTCACCAAGGTAAGAATCCAGTTGAGATAAGGAGTACTGGCGTAGGCATTAATTAATTCCACAACTGATAAATTTACTAGAAAACATTGAAGAATATGATGATGGTGAGAATAAACTCCTGCATGCCAGAGCAGGAGATATGAATGAGGAATGATGTATGCAATCGCTGTAAAAATTAACGACATGCAACTAATGAGCGTTTTCCTTCTCATTTGTGTCTCGTATGACCTGATAATCTGTCTAATTGAAGGATGCACATTTAAATGCTCATATTAATCGTGGTCTTAATGGTGTTGAGAATTAAATTAGCATTGCATTTACATTTTCTTGACATTAAGCATGATAATAAATTGTATAAGATAGATTTTGTTGACTGGAATAAAAGCTAATGATTTAAATAATTTATTGAATTTGTTTACGGTGCTCTTTTATAACCATGAGCCTTATTTTATTTTATTTGTATTATTTTTTTATTTAATTTAGTTTAATTGAATTTTTTTTATATTATTATTATTATTATTTTGTTATTTTATTTTATTTTATTTTATTTTATGTTATGCAAATGTAAAATGGTACAAAAAGCCATTTAGTTTTTACAGCAACTCCCAGTCCTCTATGTGAAACTCGATACAGACGAACATAACATAACCTACTGCCAGCTAGCGTTTTGGAAGTGTTACTGCAGAGCAACACAAACAGCATCAATAAAACACCAACAGAAGTATAAATGCACGACTACGTGCAAGGCAGGTGCCGTGGGTCACGCCGATCACTCCACGCAGAAATATAAACCAGCCTTTAGTGTGTGACACGATTGAACATCTTGTATAGTCGTCTGCGCTCCCAAAGAGCGTCTTACGCCTCTAAAAGCCACCACATTAAGTTTTATCTTCGTCTTCTGAAGTGCAACTCATTTATTAGAGAAGAAAAAAAGACCACAATGGCAACTCCCAACACATGAAACTACATTTTTGATATTCGGCACCAGTTTATTAGGATGTGATGATTTTGCTCTCTTTGACTTAATTTGAATTCACATCATTGGATGAAGCATGATTAATGTGTGTTGTGTTTGTGTGTTGTGCAGAACGGCCGGGATTATGGCTTTCTTGTGCGGCAGAACTCGGAGCTGCTGCGAGCGCTGGAGGAGATGGAGAAATCTTGCGCCGCTCTGAGAGAAGAGAACCGCGTACTGGTGAGGATCTTCAGCATATAATACAAGCTCTTGCTCTCGTATGACTGGGGTTTTAAAGTACATATGAAATCAAAACTAACCATTGGGGCTGGACGATATGGCAAAAATTTATATCACGATATATTTTTTAATTTTGGTCGATACGATATAATTCCGATATCGATATGGACAATATTAAAAAGACAGGAAAACTGCCAAGAACGCACACAATGGATGTCTGTACCCACAAATGTCTGCATGTGTGTGTAAACGTAACATTTTGTAGTGCATTTAGTTATTGCCCAGCAGGCACACAACATCATGAGACATTAATATTAGGTCAGATTAAGGTTGTAATGTCAGGTGACCAAAATTAATTGTCAAGCCAGCAGCTAAGGACAACGTTATTTTGATGTCCAATAATGACGTCAAATGATGTTGATATTTGGTTGATTTTAGGTTGTTAGAAAGTAACCAAAATCCAGCGTCGAGCCAACATCTTAAACCAACATCATGTATGACGTCAAATACTGACATTTATTCATCAGGTACGGCAACCAAAATCCAACGTCTGATAGACGTCATAGGGGAACGTCCACACAATGTCAAGCTGTAACATCATTAGACGTTGATATTTGCTTGATTTTAGGACATTGGACATTGACATTGGCCTGACGTTGAGTTCTGATGTCAACCCGATTTTCATTTCCAAACAAAATGCAAAGTCCCCATGACCTTAGGTTTCGATGTCAATCAGACGTCATGTTGACGTCCAGTGCCTGCTGGATCTTTAAGACCATTTCGGTCATCATACAGTAAACATCCGTCATCTTCTCATCAGTGACCTGCATCTAAACAGTCTCTGGGTCAATGCGCGTAAAGATTTTGAACATCTTCATGGACAATTTTAATACTTCCAAACAGTTTGCTGCAATTATAAAGTGCACACGTCTTGAGGTAGTTCATTATGATGCGATTTACCTTCTACGGTATGTGTGATTTGATTGGACAGGAATCTCAGGACTGATTTTTCTAATCCCCATGGACAAGAAAAATAAAGTAGAGACTGCAGGTTGAAGGAAAGTAGTGGAGTAAAAGTACAGATACTGCACTAAAAATGTACTCAAGGGAAAGTAAAAGTGCACATTTTTAAAACTACTCAGTAAATTACAATTCCTGAGAAAAACTACTCGATTACTGTAATTTGAGTATTTGTAATTAGTTACTTTACACCACTGATTATGGCTGAAGTTTTTATTACTATGGTATTATCACAATATTGTAGCAAAAGATCAAAAAAAATCGGCAACAGTGCCACTTTAGCTCTCAAAAAAGTCTTTATTACTCACACAACGTTTCGACCTACATGGTCTTCATCAGGTAAAACAATACAAATGAAAATCCTCAGGAAATAGTGAAACAACTCTACACATTACACCTGCAGCCAATCAGCCAATAAGCCCGTGAACAGGCACATCTACACACAAAAATATACATATACATATATATACACACATATAACAATAAGAGATACACACCAAAAAAAAAAAATTTAAATACCAATCCAAACCTTAACTTCCTTGAGGACAGAATATTCAAATGTACACATATAGCGCATCACACCTGCAAACAATCATAACGTGAATCCACCACAGAGCAAGTCGACCAAGGGGGAAAAAAAAAATAATCGAGTACACACATGTTTAGTATACAACAGTGTAGGATATAAATACACTTACAAGAAAGATTTTAAATCAAAATCCAAATTTAAACCTCTCTGAGATAAAGTCTTCAATGTGTAAATGTAAAAAGCTTCCCTCTGTAATAAAAGTCTGTCAATGTCCCCACCCCTTCTTGGAACCTTCACTTGTTCAATGCCAATATATCGTAATGTTGAAAGGTTGTTTAAATGCATTGAAATGAACAGAGATAGGATTTCGTTGATCATTTAATCGTATATTACTTCTGTGTTCAGCAATTCGTGTTTTTAAAAACCGTCTTGTTTTTACCAATATAGGCTAAACCACAAGGGCATTTAATCATATAGATCACATTTTTTGTGTTGCATGAAATCACACCTTTAATCTTTAATTTCTTACCTGAATGGGGATGACTAAAAACTGACATTTAGTTGTAAAGTTACACTGTGCGCATTGACCACATCTATAATTACCTTCAGCGACTGAAAAAGGATTGTCGGACTGTTCAGAACCTTGATATTATATTATCACAATATTGACCCAAAAAGAGTTAGAGTATTACTTTATTGTATTTACACTTTTAGAATAAATAGATGTTTTAAACAAAGTCAGTTGCAAAAGGATGATCAAGTACTACTGTATATGTCAAGACTTTACAATGAAGTCTCAATAGTAAACTTCATTAACCCTCAGGGGTCTGAGGTGATTTTGGGGCCCCTGAGATGTTTTGACATGCCCTGACATTTGTGCTAATTTCAGCTACTTATTACATGGTATTGGCCAACATCTATTTTATTTGTATTCAGCACAAACTGTGCTACAACAATATGTGACAATTATTGATGTACATGCTTGTGTTTTTTAGAAAAAAAAAATTATGCGTGGTTAGCAGGATTTGGAGAAAAAAATGTAGCTGAAAAAATATTCCAAAAAAACACTCTAAATGTGCCCGAGCAAGGCTTTTGAGTAATCAGTCTGGTAGGCTAGAATATTTACTTCACAAATATGTAAAAATTATTTTATTCTCTCAGTCAAAGGAAACATTATAAAGATTTACATTTTGTTAAGTTTGTTTGGCTCGTCTCAGGTATATGCGTGAGTGACAATGGTCATGAATAATTCACACCTGGAGAGACAAAAGACACTCCCCCACTCACCCATCAAGGACATGTAACTCTGTACAGACTCTATTTAACATCAGTCAGTTTAACTAAAGTCAATACAATGAAATCAGTAAAAACATTTTAAATCTGAGGAGATGTTAATTTCTTCGTCAATGCTTAAAAATGCATTAAAAAGTGGTAAATGTTTAATTAAATGGAATTATTTTTAGTTAACTTTAAGATATATCTGCATATGTCTAGTCAGTTCATATGGTGAATGCACATTCGATTGTGGATTTCCGTCTTGAACAGTGTTGATGGTGATGTCCAGTGTGCTAGATTGTGATGTTTTCCCTCATGTGTGTTTGTTTGGTTCAGAGGAAGAGCAGTTCTCCAGAGACGGAGGAGAAGGTGAAGAGGCTGAGGAAGAAAAACGCTGAACTCGCCATCATCGCCAAACGACTGGAGGACAGAGCGCGGAAACTGCAGGAGGCAAACCTCAAAGTGGTGTGTATATTAGGCCCCCTTTACACTAATACGTTTTTATTTTAAAACGCACAAGTTTTGCTATGGATACGCCATCTGTCCATACTACCCCAGAGTTTTCCGTTCCGTGAAAACGAAGCATTTTGAAAACGCTTAAGAGCCCGTTTTCATTTTAAAACACTGCTGCTCTGTGTCAGTGTGGATGGGGAAAATGGAGACATCTGAAAACGGAGGCGGGGCTGCAGACATTCGCCTATCTGATTGGGGCTTTTTCTCAATATTAATTACACAAAGTTTAGTCTTGCATCCTGTCATTAAGTTCAGACTTCGCAAGTTTAATATGGAAAACAAACTCCTGAGGACACGTCGGGTAAATCTTCAAAGGGAACAGTGTACTTCATAACCTCATTCGCATCACTCTGCTGATATAAGGAACTGCCTATTTTCATTTTGATATTAACTTAACAGACACCAGAAATGTTGAGGCGTCGTGTAGCTACATATTTAAATGACCGTCATCTTCACTGTATGCATATTTATAGCTAAGAAAACGGAGCCTATAACATTACTGCCTCCTTTCATTTTCTTTGAAATATACGAAACATACCCTCTTGGGCCGATAGACGATGCCAACCCGCTCGTGCAAAATACACACTCAGGCCCCTTTTACACTAATACAGCTTAGATTTAAAATGGCATTTTAGAACGAAAATGACCCACGTCCACACTGGGGTTTCATCTAGCATTTCTGAACAGCCCTCTGTCCGCTGACAACACACATCCCGTGACCACACCCACACACACTGTCATGCGCTCGTCTGAGCTCCAGAGAACTGTGTATGTCGGACAGTTTATTAACAATGTATCGCTGGATCGCGTCTCACTATAGTTGTTAAACATGATATTTAATTAATCTTGTCTCCATCCAGGGCTTAATTTGTGGCGGAACACGCCGGATCCGGCATCTCGGAAATCTGATCCGGCACCTCATTTTACCGATCTCCCTCCTCAACCGTCCTCTTCCACTGTCCGCTGTTCATTTTCACTTTGTTCCGCGACTCCCCAACCCTCTTCACTTTCGTCTGCGACACCCCCGCGCCGCTCACTTTCGTCCGCGACACCCCCGCGCTGCTCACTTTCGTCCGCGACACCCCTCCGCCATCCACCGCACCAAACAAATGACTGACACGGATCACTCTGCCTACTCATGCCAGAGTCCCGCGGAAAAAGTGATTGACAAGTGGTAATTTGTGTGTAAATTATCTTTGTTTATTTATTTATGATTTGGTTATGGGTAAAACAAAGACCATGCGGGTCAGGTAGTTGAAACGGTGGCTACAAATAATTAATTCGTTATGAACTAATTAATTATTCATAAATAATTAATTCACCTCCACCTATGAAGACGATGCCATCGTCCATCGCGATGTTTCACATTATACATCGTACGATGGCAAATTGGTCAACATCGCCCAACCCTAATACCCTCTCTTTTGCTGAATATCAGTTTTAATAATCAATAATGGCCATTATAAAAGTATAACATACAATAATTTTATAACAAAGGCATGCAATATCTTTGTGCTCAGCCAAAACACGATACCTGAGAACAAGTAATAGATTCAGAAGACTGAAGAGTCGTTAGATAGAGACAAGATTAATTAAATATCACGTTTGACAACTATTGTGAGACGCCATCCAGCGGTAGATTCTTGATGAACTGTCCGACCTGCGCTGCTCTCACCTGGGGAGGTGTGCTCAAAGCACCCGCTGACTGCCTGGGGCTCAGACATCCGCATAAGCTGCAGCACATGCCAGAGTGTCTGTGTGGTCACATGATGTGCATTTTCAGTGGTCTAGTGTGGACGAAGATCTGTTCAGAAACGCTAGGTGAAACACCAGTGTGGATCGTTTTCGTTCTAAAACGCCGTTTTAAAACTAAAACATATTAGTGTAAATGGGCGTGGTTCACTTGGGCTCAGGCGCGGTACGCTTGCAGTGTGTGTGCAAAGGTGCCTAAGCACGAAACTGAAAGCGAGACGTGACTTTTAAGGGACTGTTTAATATGGATTAATGATTCATTTGTACTGTTCAATGAACACAAACTGTCGTAGTTTATTAAAGACGCAAACCCCTCAGTGCACGACAGCTGCACCTTCAGCAAACCTCCTAATTCCTGCAGCACGAGGACTTTATGATTGTTTATGAGCGTCAAAAGTGGCTGATCTGCTCGGCGAAATATTTGACTGCGTCACCGCATATCAAACAACTTAAACGATAGGGGTGTCAAAATTAATCGTTTCTTCGGTGCACCGCGATGCAGATGGGGACAATTCGATATCGGTTCAGTAATAGATCATAACTGGTTATTAAGCACTGACGTCATTTATCCCCTATGCGCGATGTCGCGGTAGAATACTATGGCGAAGGTGAGTAAAATAAACACTCCTACTACTTAAAAAGCCGATCTTTCACTGACACTGAGGAATCATGGACACTGAGGAACTCTCTCTCTCTCTCTCTCTCTCTCTCTCTCACACACACACACACACACACACACACTTTGAGGATTTGACCCGCTGGCATGTTCGTGAGGTAAATTTCCCTCCTCTCGGCTGTTTGTGGATCGAGACACAAGCGTGCCTGTGGTGTGAGTTTATTGTATTGTGTTTATTCTATTACGGATTACCTGATAACCGCATGCGCATATAGACTGACCCGCAGTTCAGTAAAGTTAGCAACAGATTCGCAGATTCGTATTTTCCGGATCAATAACTCATGACCGAAACATTGTTCCTACACAAATAGCACCTCTTTTCAACCGTCGCAATGTATACAACCACCTACAACCTTATTTTCCTAAAAATGAGCTTTCCTACGCGCTGGACGCATTATATTGATTTCTATGCGCAGGCGGCAAAGAGACCGATCCTTAGGGACCGTCTACAAAGAACAAAACGCGAAAACCAATACTACAAAAGCTGTCAATAACTTCCCTCTAACTCATTATACTGCCATCAAACTCAGATCACACGTCGCTGCTGACCTGCTGGTTATACTACAACACTTATTTTTCCGAAAAACTAATTTGCATATTTTTGAACAGTGCTTTCGTTTCTAAAGCCAAGCGCAGCCCTTTCTGTTGAGCTGGTGAAGACAATGACCAATCAAGGGTTGTAAGAACTTGCCAGCGCTTAAAAAGCAAGCGGGATAATATTTACATTAGTTTATTTGTTATGAAACTGTTATGAATTGCTCGTGCTGTCTTCTGAGCATGTATTGAAGTTTTCATTCACAAAGAGTGTTTTTTTGAGCAGGTATAATTAAAGGTACAGTTCATATATCTGACTGCTTGTATTAAAGGACAGAATTGTATTACAAATAATATATAAATATAAACATATTTATGGATTTTAATAAAAAAAAAATTCTTGTGTTGTAAAGAAAAAAATCTAATTATGGAAATAATCGTCAATGCACCGTGATGCACCGAGATATCGAATTGAACCGAATCGATGGCATGATAATCGTAACCGAACCGAACCGTGAGACCAGTGTAGGTTCACACCCCTATTAAACGATATAACTAAAGAAATCTCCACTGTGCTGAGCGAGAGCGCTTACTGAACAGCGCATCATCGATGACGTAAGCGCGCCCAGGCCCGAATGTAATGTGAGTGCGGGCCGTCGGGGGAGACGGGAGGAGGGACTGTACATAGTGTGAGTATGCCCTAAGTCTACTGCAGAGCGTCTCAAAGTCCCAACATTAATGTCAAACATCTGGAAAATTGGATATAATAAAACAGGGTTTTAATAAGCATGTAATTTGTAATTTCCCATCATCATCATCAGAAAGACATTGAAAAACTAGCAACATTACAAGTTTAGCAACATTTTTCAAAGTAGTAAATTCATCTCTTAATCACAAGCAGTGCTCTTGAAATATGAAATGGATGTGGGTGGGGATTGAATTCTCTGGATAGCCAGCATTTTTTAAACATTTTTGTAAAGAAAATAATAATCATATTAAAAAATGTGAGTTCAAAAAATTAAACCAAAAATGAACATTTCCCTTTAATTTATTCACTCTCAACTGATCAAAGATTGAAAAAGTAGATTACGTTGTTCTTCAGTAGAACATTAAGAAAGATTTTTTGCTTATTCTGTGGTCCTTGCTTTGTTTACTTATTTATTTATATAGCCCAATACAACAGTCATTAACCATTGTGCTGTACACACAATGAATAAAACAACATGCAGTACATGAAACATATAAAGAAAAAAAAAGCATGCTTAAAGGGCCATGAAACCCCCCTGTCTCAGCAGGGTGTTTTCACACCTAGTTTGGAAAAAGTCAGGAAAGTGGGTGTGTCCAGCTCTGTTTAGGTGGGAGTGTCGGGGGAGGGAAAGAGGGAAGGATTTGCAAATATGGGAGTTTCCGTTTGGGCACGCAGACGCAGGGGAGAAAGACAGTGACTGTGTTTACATGGCCATCAGTAATCAAATTACTTGCCAAATTATTAATTTGTCGACTTTAACTGCAGTTTGGCACTTTCACTTTTTATTCAGGAACATTTCCTGCATGCCCCCCGTGACAAACGAGATATTGAAAGCAAGGAACTGCTGGAGAGTGGAGTTTTAATGTTATGTTTGATACCGCACGGCGAATAGGAGAAAAAAATCCTCTGCATTTCTCGGTAACTTAGATGAACGCGGTAGGTAGCATCAGAAAGCCGTGTGTGTGTATAGACTATCCTGTCACAAAATGCGGCGAAAATCCTGCACGACCGTCAATATTTGATTGCGGTGTTTACATGTTTACACTCGGAGAGCAGCATTTACAGCGGATCTTTCAGTCTATTGTACTGTAATATTGCAGTGATATTAACATACTGTAAACTTAGTAACTAAATCATTCTGACTGAGGTATGTCTTTAAAAACTGAAAGAGCTCTGCTGACGATACAAACTAACTTTGCCATCTGAATGAACAAACAAAGGGCACTGCTCTCACACACACTTACCAAATCTGTAGAGACAGGACAATCACACTGGAACTGTGTCTTTTTTAATAGGAGACGAGCAGCAAATCCAGATTTCATCATTTCCAGATGTGAAAAGCTCTCGGGTAAAAAATGTTCCTTACAAACGCATTTCTGTCACGTGCACTGTAATCCACATGTGAGTCCAGCTGCGCTCTCATAGCGGGGAAATGAAAACAAAACCTTCATTGCAGCACATTAATAAACGCAGCACACTAATAAACACAACACTGACGACTCTTGTCTCCAAATTCTCGTTCATTCACTTGTTTTGGCAACACAACGTGGCGTCTCTCTGCCGTCTGAACACTGTAACAGGTAAAACAGTCTTTGAAGCCATCATGCATATTAATGAAGTTACGCCGCATACACAATACAGTGCGCTGATTGGTTTGAACCAAGTCTTTCTCATGAATTAATGCTGCACACTCAGAGACTTCATGATGTACTCGCAGGTACAGACAGCCACTCTCCATGCTGGATTTACACGCAAGTATCTCATCTCTGTGACGCAGCTTCAAAAATTCGTTTCAAACCGGAAGAACGAATTTGCTCAAAATAATGCAAAAACAACCAATTTTCATTTGTCAGTGCAATATATGTGTCCTAATAGTGTTTATAGCAGCGTGGGACACATATATGACTGTCAACAGCTCAAAACATGTGTTTTGGTGTTTCGTGACCCTTTAAGTGACTTCTCTAAAAGGTGAAGTTTCAGTTTCCCCTTGAATAAGTAGAGATTATCCTAACAGAAAGAGGTGGACTATTCCTCAATTTCGGGCTGACAATGGCAAAAGCCCGGTCTCTCTTCCACTTGAACATTAATCTGGGACCCTTTATCAAATTTTTGATGACCATAAACATGTAGCAGATATATTAACAGCCACAAGTTCAGATAAATAGGAAGATTCCAGACCACTTCAAAACTTAAATACAAAGAGTACAAGTTTTAACTCTATTCTGAATTATACAGACAGCCAGCATGGTGGTGATTTATACAGTACAATGCAAGTCAGTGTTTACCCATTTTTGAGATTAAAAATAAACATAAATATGCCAAAGTCAGGCGACGCAGTGGCGCAGTAGGTAGTGCTGTCGCCTCACAGCAAGAAGGTCGCTGGTTCGAGCCTCAGCTGGGTCAGCTGGCATTTCTGTGTGGAGTTTGCATGTTCTCCCTGCGTTAGTGTGGGTTTCCTCCGGGTGCTCCGGTTTCCCCCACAGTCCAAAGACATGCGGTACAGGTGAATTGGGTAAGCTAAATTGTCCATAGCGTATGTGTGTGAATGAGATTGTATGGATGTTTCCCAGAGATGGGTTGCGGCTGCCGGTTCATTCCGCTGTGGTGACCCTAGATTAATAAAGGGACTAAGCTGAAAAGAAAATGAATGAATGAATGCCAAAATCAATAGCTTATTTTGGTGATGGGCTCTGAACATTTTGATCTATCGCATTTTCTTCAGAAGTTTCTTCACTTGTGTTGTGAAGTATGAAGGTCTTATGGGTCATATACTTGATCAGGGTTTCCGCGGGGTCTTAAAGTCTTAAAGTCGTTTAAAAATCGAAATTTAAGGTCTTAAATTCGCTGTTCTAGGTCTTAAATATTTTTGCACAGGTCTTATTTTTCTGATATCCATGTAACGCCACATCTAATGCTCATTTAAATTTTTGTTGTTGTTGCTTGGTTTTCGTGGTGTTGTAGTCCTTTCCTTCACTAGTTCTAATGTAATTTGCGGTATTACAACTACAAATGAGACCAGCATGCAATAGCCAATCAGCTTTCTGTTATTGGGCCCAGTGCGCGCGGCGAATGTGACGTCATGGTTGTGTTTGCGGAGGTTCGCTTTCGGTGCGCACGAAATTATTTCGGTTGGCAGAGTGAACAGATTTCGGGTGAGCAGTTCGCCCAGCGCCGCTTTTGATTTGAGTTGAATATGAAACACTTTGAAGAGATTTTGTCTGAAACAGGTATGACTGTACACACATCTTTATGATCCGTCCATGCGTGATCATCATAGAGATAACCAGATGACCAATAATTCTTGGCTAGAAATTGCAACAGCCATGGAAAAGGAGGAAATTTTTTGTAAAAGTTTGGAAAAACCTGAGGGATAAGTTTGTTAAAACAAAAAAAAAAAAAAAAGATGTCATGGCAAAAGTGGAGACCCGGATGGTTAATAGCTACAAACTAAAATTAAGTGACAAATGATGTCTTTGATAACTGAAAACTAGAATATATGAACCTATCAGTTTACAATATACTGATGCCCAAATTCTGGGCTTTATTGGTGATAATGGTCAGGAATGTTGGACCATTATTGCCTTTTTAGTCTTTATAGGACAGAAACTAGCCAGACAATAATGTGTGAATTGTGGAGTGGGCAAAATAAAAAAACTTCAGTATTTTTAATAAGTTTTTTTTTTTTTTTGCTTCTTACCATAATAAAAAATATAATTGTAGAGCAACCCATTTTCTCTTGTCATTGATATTTAACTTTAATTCAATTCAATTTAATTCATCTTTATTTGTATAGCGCTTATACAATGTAGATTGTGTCAAAGCAGCTTCACATGGAAGATTATAGTGAATTGAAACAGTGTCAGTTCAGTTCAGTTTAGCTCAGTTCAGTGTGGGTTAACAATCACCACTGAGAGTCCAAACACTGAAGAGCAAATCCATCGATGCGCAGCTCTACAGATCCCGAACCATGCAAGCCAGTGGCGACAGCGGCGAGTAAAAAACTTCACCAATTGGCGAAAGTGAAGATTTAAAAAACCTCGAGAGAAACCAGGCTCAGTTGGGCACGACCATTTCTCCTGTGGCCAAACGTCTTGTGCAGAGCTGCAGTCTAGGCGCAGGAAGCTGGACCTCAGCGAAGACTCGTCTGTCCTTGGAGCGTCACAGGGGTCAGTCTCAGGCTTTCACTCCACGATGACCACCACAGC
Source organism: Danio kyathit (assembly GCA_903798195.1). Taxonomy (NCBI): domain Eukaryota; kingdom Metazoa; phylum Chordata; class Actinopteri; order Cypriniformes; family Danionidae; genus Danio; species Danio kyathit. The sequence goes on along the minus strand of LR812523.1, from coordinate 3,703,104 downwards.
AGCTGCTCAGGATACGGCCTGGTCCAGAAAACCTTGGGATCATCTCGTCTCTGGTCTTGGATCGCATCAGTGGCACTGCATAGTCTGAGGGCCTCGGGATGAGTACCCCCAGGTGGAAATACAGAATAAGGAGAATAATTAGCGTAGCTGCTGTTCATAGTGTATATAAACAAGAAGCAAAATCCTGTGTGGGGCACATCATGCGTCATACTGCTATGTACTGCACTGAGTGTACGCTTTGCTAAAAAGATAGGTCTTTAATCTAGTTTTGAAGAGCGAGAGTGTGTCTGAGCCTCGGACATTATCAGGAAGGCTATTCCAGAGTTTAGGGGCCATAAATGAGAAGGCTCGACCTCCTTTACTCGACTTTGATATTCTAGGTACTACTAGAAGCCCTGAGTTTTGAGATCGTAAAGAGCGGGTTGGATTGTAGCGAGACAGGAGGTTGGTTAGATAAACAGGAGCTAGATTATTTAAAGCTTTATAGGTAAGGAGTAATATTTTAAATTCAATACGAAACTTAACAGGCAGCCAGTGTAAGGAGGATAAAATTGGGGTGATATGATCATATTTTCTAGATCTGGTAAGAACTCTGGCAGCTGCATTTTGCACTAGCTGAAGTTTGTTAATGGAGGATGCTGGGCAGCCAGCAAACAGAGCATTACAGTAGTCTAGCCTAGAAGTCATGAAAGCATGGACTAGCTTTTCTGCATCTGATATAGATAGCATACTTCGCAATTTAGCGATATTTCTCAGATGAAAGAAAGCAGTTTTTGTGACATGGGATATATGATTTTCGAATGTTAAATTGCTGTCTAATATCACACCTAGATCTTTTATAGTAGAGCTAACGCTAACTTTGTATCCCTCTAATTGCAGGTCGAGTTGTGAGAACTGCTGTGTACAGGATTTAGGCCCGATAAGTAATAATTCTGTTTTGTCTGAGTTTAAGAGAAGGAAATTGTTGGTCATCCAGTCTTTAACATCTTTAATGCACTCAGTTAGCTTAGACAGTTCAGACATCTCATCAGGTTTAGTTGAAATGTATAATTGAGTATCGTCTGCATAGCAGTGAAAGTTGATCCCGTGTTTTCTAATAATGTCTCCCAGGGGAAGCATGTATATTGTAAACAGCAAAGGGCCTAAAACTGATCCTTGAGGGACCCCGTACTTTACTGGCCTGACTTGTGAAAGCTGTCCATTAATATTCACAAACTGGTAACGATCAGCTAAGTATGACCTAAACCATTGAAGGGCCTGACCTTGGACACCTGTAGAATTTAAGCGGTCTATGAGAATATTGTGGTCAATGGTGTCAAATGCGGCGCTAAGATCGAGTAAAACTAACAGTGAGACGCACCCTTGGTCAGCAGCTAAGAGTAAATCGTTGGTTATTTTTACTAATGCAGTTTCTGTACTGTGATGAGGTCTGAAACCTGACTGAAACACTTCAAAAATATTGTTTGTCTGCAGAAAGGAGCATAATTGGGTAGAAACAACTTTTTCTAGTATTTTAGACATAAATGGAAGATTTGAAATAGGCCTATAATTAGCTAAGTTGCTCGGGTCCAGTTGTGGTTTCTTAGTAATAGGCTTAATAACAGCTAGCTTGTAAGGATTTGGAACATGGCCTAAAGATAAAGAAGAGTTGATAACATTAAGGAGAGGTTCTCCTATAACAGGTAGCAATTCTTTCAGTAATTTTGTTGGAATTGGATCTAACATACATGTAGCTGATTTAGAACTATTTATAACTTTATCTAGCTCTTCCTGTTCTATGATTTTGAAGCATTGTAGGTTACTTTGATTCAGTGAAAAATTTTCTGGATCTGGAGTATGAGGTGGTGCAGAAAGTTTAACATTTTCTATTTTCTGTCTAAAGCCTTCTATTTTATCACTGAAAAAATTCATGAAGTCATCACTACTGATTTGCGGTGGGACATTTTGTTCCAAAGATGATCGATTATTTGTTAATTTAGCAATGGTGCTAAATAAAAATCTAGGATTGTTATGATTATTTTCAATCAGTTTGCGGAGGTGCTCGGCCCTGGCAGATTTAAGAGCCCTCCTATAGCTGGACATACTGTCTTTGTACGCAATTCTAAAAACCTCTAAATTAGTTTTTTTCCATTTACGTTCCAGAGCACGGGTTGCTGTTTTGAGAGCGCGAGTATGATTATTGTACCATGGTGTAGTTTTATTCTCTCTAGCCTTTTTTAATTTGATGGGTGCCACAGTATTTAGTGTGTTAGTAAAGATGGCATCCATATTGCTGGTTACTACATCAAGGTCATTTGCGTTTGCGGGTGTATTTCGAAATAAAGAAAGATCAGGTAAGTTATTTATGAATTCATCCTTGGTGGACGGAACGATAGTCCTACCAGGGCGGTATATTGTTACAGATCTGCTAATTTCAGGTAGACGCAGCTTATATAGTAAGAGGTAGTGGTCGGTAACATCATCACTTTGTGGTATAATGTCTACATCAAAGACCTCAATTTCGTAAGACAATATTAGATCTAATGTATGCTTTAAGCGATGGGTTGGACCGACAGCATTTTGTTTTATCCCAAGTGAGTTTAATAGATCCATAAAGGCGAGCCCTAGTGTATTATTGGAGTCATCTACGTGAATGTTGAAGTCTCCTACAATTAGTATTTTATCAGTTTTAACTAGCAAGTCAGAAATAAAATCAGAAAACTCTTTTAGAAAATTGACATAGGGTCCTGGGGGTCTATATATGGTGATTATAGCGAGAGATAACATAGATTTTTGCATAATATCCGGTAGCATAACATTAAGAGCTAATAACTCAAAGGAGTTAAACATAAGTCCCTTTTTCTGATTAACATTAAGAATATCACTAAAGATTGATGCAACTCCACCACCACGGCCAGTATGACGAGCTTCATGCTTATATGTGAATCCTGGAGGAGTTGCTTCATTTAAGCTAATATAGTCATTTTGTTTCAGCCAGGTTTCAGTAAGACAGAGTGCATTTAGATTGTTATCTGTTATTATTTCATTAATGATAAGTGTTTTAGGTGCTAGTGACCTGATGTTTAGGAGACCAAGCTTAACGAAGTTTGTATTATCACTTTTTATTGGATTTTCAGCTTTTATTCTTAATAGATTTTTTCTAGAGCACACAGTACGTTTAATTGTTGATCTAATAGCACGAGGAACAGACACAGTCTCTATGGGGTAAGCTAGACATGTGTTACTGTAATTTAAGTGGGTCGAACAAGAGTCTATATGGATAAAATGTGAATTTTGTGAATTTTTACTTACTAGTCAGACAGAACGAAGCATCTTGGAGATGTTGTCCGACAGCAGTTCAGCTCCAGCTCGGCTCGGGTGCAGGCCGTCCGGTCGGAAAAGCCTAGGGCGCTCCCAGAAAAGATTCCAGTTATTGGCAAAGAGCAGTTTCTGTTCATTACACCATGTTAATAGCCATTCATTCAGAGCAAAAAGTCTACTGAACCTTTCATTTCCTCGGCGGTAGGTAGGAAGCGGTCCAGAAACGATGATCTGCGTGGCGGGCGAGGTGCGTCGAACCGTCTCGATGAGGCTCCTGAAGTCCCTCTTCAGGATCTCCGACTGGCGGAGCCTGGTGTCGTTCGTCCCCACATGGAGGACAACGGCACCGAGGCTCTCGCCAGTGCTCAGGATACTTGGAATCTGTGCAGAAATATTCTTAACGCGAGCACCAGGAAAGCAAAATGTGCGTAATTTATTACCTGAAGTGGAAGCAGGACGGACATGGCGGACGATGGAGTCACCGATGATAGCCACATCGTGACCCGTCTCGCGGAGAGGGGCGAAGCGGTTCTCCGTGGAGATCTCGAACACGGGAGGAGGAGACGCTGTCCCCCGGGGCTTGCTGGGCACCTTACGCGGCTGCACCCAGGGGCCGTGGTAGCCGGGTGTCGGCGTGAATGACCCCTGGGAGAACCGCGTCCTAGGCGCGCTGGGCCTGGACAGAGAAACACACGGGGTTGAGGTAGACGGAGTGTTACGGCTGTATTTTGCACTTACCTCAGATGGGCGAACTGGAGCGCGGGGCACATCGAGCAATGCTCTCTGTGCCCTGAGTTCAGTTCGCTTCATCTGCAGAAGGCGGATGCGTTCATCCAGCCGTTCCAGCTCCATGTCCAGCACCTCCATCGATGTCTCTCCTGCACACAAGGACAGAGACACAAGCGACATCGTACAGGGTAACGAGCAAAGCCAGTAAGTGAGAAAATTAGGGGATGAAAGCAGTTGGTAGCTTTAGCTGACCAGCGGTGCTAGCTGGCTAAAGCTACAAACACCAGGCGGATGCTCGAGAGACAGAACGTTTTAAAGTAGATTTATTTGTATAAAGTGTTAAATGTTGTATAAAATGTATTTAGGGTTTGTTCCCCCTAAGTAGTATTAAGCGAATGTGGAGGTATTCGATAATAAAAATGCTAATTGCGAATCTATGCGACAGAGCTACAAACACACGCAGCGTGGCTTGCGTAGCAGCGGCAGTGACGTCACTCGAGCATGAGGTAGAACTGTCTGAGATTTGAACAAAAGCAAGTGATGCATCAAAGTTTGACTTAAAAAGTCTTGAATGGTTATAAAAATCTTTATAATCATTATAATAAATTATAAAAATAATAAAAAATAATTAGTTTTAAAATCTTAAATGATATTAATGATATGATGTAGTTCTGGAAATGTACTACATCTCTGTTTATCCGTCTGACTTTAAGGTAAGTTTCTTTTGACCGGTCCCTGTTATTTTAAAGAATATCACAACGGCGAACGCATCAAGTATAAAAGCCTCGTCCGTTTCGTGAGGTGCACACACAGTCAACGGAGGTGCGCGATGTGGCGCCAGCGAAAGTATAAATCAGCCTTAAGATGTTTTTTTTGTAGTTCTGTGGTCCATCTAACCTGTCTTTAGTACAGTTCAATTTAAATACATTTATTTTACCACTAATTTCGTGACTTTACATTTTCTCTCGCGTGTTTTTGATATTGTGATATAGGTCTTAAATTTAATACTTAATGATTTTAAAAAGGTCTTAAAACATCTTAAATTTGACATTATGATATCTGCAGAAACCCTGTTGATAAATAAACAGATTAAGGTTATAATATTAATGGAATAGTTCAACCAAAATGAAAATTAGCTCATTTTCTTCTCCCTCGTGGTTTTAAACCTTTATGAGTTTCTTTCTTCTGTCCAATACAAAAGAAGATATTTCGAAAATATTAATAGGAAAAAAATACTACGGAAGAGGATGCGTGGCAGCAAATATTCCTATTTCGTGCTCAACAGAAGAAAGAAACTCAAATGGATTTTGAACAAGTGAAGGATGAGCAAATGATGACAGAATTTTTAAATAGCAGCCTTTATTTTTTTCTTTGGACAAAAGTTGAGCAGCACTAATCTACAGTATTACAACATACACTACCTGACAAAAGTCTTGTCGCCTATCCAAGTTTTAGGAACAACAAATAATAACTTGTCTTCTAGTTGATCATTTGGCATAAGAAGTGGCTTATATGAAAGGCGAAGGCCTCTAGATGACGCTTATTTGAGCACAATAAAATATGATCATGCCTTGATTTTGAATGATTTCATTAGGACAGTAAGGTCTGACTCTGCTTAGACAAAAGTCTCATCACTGAACAGAAATAATGTCCAGTATAGAATATAAAGTCATGCTGCAGTGGAAACAGAATGAATATTGTGTCTGACTCCATCATGAGCTTGGAGGACTGCATCATACATCTCTGCAATGACTCAAATCACTGATTAATAAAGTCATCTGGAATGGGAAAGAAAGCGTTCCTGCAGGACTCCCAGAGCTCATCAAGACTCTTTGGATTCATCTTCAATGCCTCCTCCTTCATCTTACCCCAGACATGCTCAATAATGTTCATGTCTGGTGACTGGGCTGGCCAATCCTGGAGCACCTTGACCTTCTTTGCTTTCAGGAGCTTTGATGTGGAGGCTGAAGTATGAGAAGGAGCGCTATCCTGCTGGAGAATTGTCCCTCTCCTGTGGTTTGTAATGTAATGGGCAGCACAAATGTCTTGATACCTCAGGCTGTTGATGTTGATCATCCACTCTGCAGATCTCTCGCACGCCCCCATACTAAATGTAACCCCAAACCATGAGGTTTCCTTCACCAAACTTGACTGATTTCTGTGAGAATCTTGGCTCTAAGTGGGTTCCAGTAGGTCTTCTGCAGTATTTGTGATGATTGAGATGCAGTTCAACAGATTAAATCCACCTTCTGCCTCTTTTCCAAATGATCAACTAGAAGTCAAGTTATTATCTGTTGCTCTTACAACTGAGATTGATGACGAGACTTTTGACAGGTAGTGTGCAATAGAGAGCAGCTGACCTGACCAACCCATCCAGTGTTTACTAATCAAACACAGAGCTCATTCAACTCTTTTTTTTGATGTTCTGTCGGTATGTCAGAGACTTTTCTGTTTGCGCTGAAGTAGCGTGACTAGTTAAACACATCAAACATCTGTTCTATTCTACAGTATCACTGAGTGTTTGATGTAGAGCAGCGATACTGGTCACACAAGACAAGACCAAACTACACACAATACACCCTCTCTGTGTGTGTTAGAGAGAGAGACATAGAAATACACAATAGGGATGCAAAGATTATAGATTTTGGTTGTTTGTTGTTATAGTCTGAGGGATAATCTTGGTTTCAGGGTTATCACTATTATTATGTATTCATTCATTTCAAAACACTACTAGTTTAGAAAATCACATGAAAACTCCTCATGTTTTACAGTGTTATTTATTGCTGCTCAGTAACTAAATAATACAGCACAAAATAATAATAAAAAACAAATGAACAGTCCATTTCTCTTTGGACTTAAAAATATGTTTGGCATTTAAACGTAAGCAGGGCTTTACATTAACACCCGCCGAATACGGGTAGATTTCAGTGGTGGCGGGTAAGACAGACACTCCCACTAGCCTCTTTGGCTGGTTGAAAATAATTTCCCCGGATAATAATTCATAAAAGCAGGGTTCAACAATAAGGATGGTCCAATATGCATGCAAAGGCGATCTTAGAATTGAAAAGCAACACGACTGACAAACATAATTGTGTTTGCGTGAGCAATAAAAAAGCAGATGAATACCGAATGAGAGGATGATCTCTTGCAGCTGAGGTGATGCGCGCGGCTGTTTAAAACGCGTGCGCGCTCTTGTTTCCTTGCGTGAAGCAACTGTGCCTAGAAACTAGGGATGCACCGATACCACTTTTTTACAAACCGATACGAGTACGAGTATTTTGTTTTGTGTACTCGCCGATACCGATACCGATACTTCATAGATTTGGTTTCAACTAAGTTTATTTGTTCGTTTTTTTGCTTTGTTTTTTGTTTTTTGCCTGTAGCAAGAATGAACACCAAAATCTTTAACAGGAGGCTGTTCCAAGCCAAAAATATACACATTGTTGAAAACCCTGCTAACCCAGACCTTGTCTATTAACGATTAAGCTTGGACATTTAAAGGATGAGATATCCTTGCGGCTTACATGTGTGCACGACTTCACACATTACACAAGGTGTGTGCAGTGTACGTTACCTTATAGAGTCACTGTCATTGCATATTGGGGACGCATTAAACCCTGTTTTGCACCATTCATTCATATTCATGAGTCCTGCCTTTGATCCGCGGTCAATTAATCAAAAAGTACTAGATGTTTATGGGTGGGTTGCGGTTAATAGCTCATTTTAAAAATCACGCGACCATCATCTCACAATGTTTATTAATAAATAATCTTGTTTTATTAAAATAAAAGTGATTTCGCAATGCCGAGCCACTGACAAAGCCAACTGCAGAAAAACAAAGCAACCATCGTGGCAACCGCAGTGATCTCTTTTTCCGAAGTTCAGCTGTTCTTTTTTGCACTTAATTATTATGCGTTTAATGTTAAAATATCAATAAAGAATAGACCTCAAAAGTGTATCCTGTGTGTGTGTGTGCGTCTTCACTGAAGCCTCTCGCTTGTAAAACCGAAAGTTGTTTATGTCAGGCAATATTTCGGCTTTTAATCGAATGAAAAGTTAATTTAAATAAGCCAATATTTAAAAACTGCAGTAAAGTAACTGTGACGTGCGGCCACACATCGAAACTGAGGTCTGATCTAATCTCTCTCTCGCTGTCATCCAGACAATGATACGGAGACGCCGCACAAATCAAGCCGCAAAACGGAGGCTGGTACCAGTTTACAGAATAGCTGAAGCCTTTGCGAAATCTGTCAAATACAGCACTGAAATTTATAGGCATAAATGTCTTTGAGCCAAAAAGCCTAGGCTATCTGTAGGATATCTGACGCAATCAGAGCCGATGGTATGTACAGTTTGTGTAGCCTAATAATTAATTCTAATAAAATGAAAACCAAAATCAACAATTCATTGCATTTTTCGTTTGATAAAAAATATACGGAAACGAAAAAAATCAAAGGGTGACTAGTTTGTATTAATTTGTTTTAATATGAATAAAAATATGCTTAACCTGTTTAAGCTTAGCGGTTATATGCGCTGCCAAGGCAAGCCATTCAAAAATATTATTTTACTGTGTACTGAGTTATAATGTATATTTTACAATAAAAACTAAATGTAGCATGCCTTGCTGTCATTTAAAACATGCAATTCATAACACCCCAGAGCTGTAGGCCTGTGTATGCAGTGTGTAAACGTACGGGTATATTCATACTGCGCACCCAGTGCCGGCGCGTCCATATAGAGGCGACCTATAATATATAATAGTGAGGGCGGCAAACGCGCCCCCAACGTACTGACTTTCATCTGCAACATCAACACAATCCCCTCTAAATAAAATATACGGGCCGTGAAGTTCAGCACTTGTCTTGCCAGTGTATGCTGTCTGTCTTGTGTGTAGCGCCGCAGTGCGCGTCAACAGCTGCTGAAAAAGCGCGCGTGACAGCTCAAAGCCGGTATCGATTTAACCACAAGCAAGATCATATCATTATAAATATTACATTAACGATACTTATCGAAATATTTACACATTTACATGGTGTTTGAGATTGTGTGGTCTGTAAAAGCTATCTGATCTTTACAGAAGCTGTAAACTGACACGCGCGCGGTGACGGCAGTGATGTTTAAACTCAGGCGCTTTTATTTAGCCTGTAGTCTTAAGATTTTTTTTTACATAATGTTCCATTTCTTAAAATTTATTTCATTTTTTTATTTATAGTTTATATATAAAATGAGTGCTAGCTTGTTTGAGTGCTTAGCTGTGATCATTATGCAAGGATCATATTTCATATTCGGTTTATTCTTCAGTAGCCTAGGCTATAGATTCGTTAATATTGTATTTTATAAACAGATTGTTTAAAAGGACTAAGCTATTAATATATAATACATTAGGCTAATTAATACATTAAGACACTGAAGTCAGGTAGGGCAACAAATCACATCCATAGTGAATTACTGTTCAGCGGTATCGGTGCGTGGTATCGGCCTTTCATGTCCAATACGAGTACGAGTATTTTAACCAAGTATCGACCCGATACCCGATACTGGTATCGGTATCGGTGCATCCCTACTAGAAACACAGCTGATGTGATCGGTTCTCTTTCAAATAGACTAGACAAAAAGTGATGAACATGCACCCACAGACCTGCTGCTTTCAAGAGCTCCAGATTTGTATTTTTGTAAGCAGCACTGGGGTGCGTTTCCCAAATAACGACGTAACTCGCGGCTGAACTATCATAGTGCGATGCATTGTTTGGCAAAAGAACGATGTAGTGACGAGTGTTTCCCAAAACCCGTAGTTTCTCTGTCGCAGATCCATCGCTTGAACCATGTTAGTTATAATGTAAAACGCCCATAATGCTGCTCTAAACGGGGTGGAGTAACTACTTTAGAGAACAACCCCATCATTTCTTTGTGCAAATTATATTGTTTTACACAAACACGCATTTAAAATAAAATCCAATATTAGTTTTGGTAAAAACATGCACTCGCTTTCCATATTAATTAAAATAAATGTAAATGGCACATATAGAGCCTGTGTTTGCTTTACTAATATTATTGAGAAGTTGAACATTACATATTCTATTCTAAAACATAAAATCACTTACAAAAGCTAACACTATTCTAATATCATATATAAATCATATAAATAAATAAATAATGAGGCGATTTATTATAAATATATTTACTTTAATAACAATATTAATAATATTAATGATGATGATGATGATGATGATGATGATGATTATTATTATTATTATTATTATTGTTTATTTATTTAAAAAGAAAAAAATACAATTTGACACATGCAAACCACAGCAGAAAGTTCTAACCAACAGACCCATGTCATATACAGCAGAGAAACTTAATAAATAACCCACTATAAAATAGAAGCATTAACGTAAGCGATGTTTTTTATTCTCACAAGCTTTGAAGACGCTACATAATTTCCGCTTTTAAATATACCTATAGCTTTCGCCATGAGGCTGTGTTCAAAATGATATCAATGTTTTCAAAGTGCACTGCGAAGGGAGCACAATTGTAAACATGAAGATCGCTAAAACTGAACTGTACAAATACTTTGAAAGCAAATGACACCTAAGAGAGATTAACTTAATGCTTTTTGATTTTAATAATTCCAACTTTGAATGTTAGAATGTTCTAAATGAATAGGGCATAGGGGGGATAAGTGGGAATAGAACACAGCCAGGAACTATGTTTCTAACTACAGCTCCAGAGGTGTCGTTTCAAGAGCTCAAGTTTGCGACGCAGTTTGCGAATGTTCGTTGGAGCGATGGATTCGGGAAACAGCAAATCAACGAACTATCTTTGTAACGACGGAACTTGCGACTTTAGTTGGCTAACGATGATTTTGGGAAACGCACCCCTGGTTGCTTTCACTTTCACTATTATGGCACGTTTCAACTGACAGTACGGTACGGTTTGGGTCAGGACAGATCACCTTTATCAGGCTTGCGTTTCCACTGCTAAAAGGGTACCAAAGGTACTCTTTTGGTGGGCGTGGTGTAAGACAGAAAGTTTCAGTCATTTTCGCTGGAGAAAACGTCTAGAGTAAAGCTGTACGGGTCGCTCACATATCATATGAGAAGCACTTCCCACAAAACAGATGCTTTATACACATAAATACTTGTGTATAAATGTTTATTACTCACTTTTCTATGAACATGATTAATTAATAACTGCAGATCAATGACAGTGTGAAATAGCCTACTGTAACGTCTATGATTATATAAAATAAATAAATGAATAAATGCAACTTATATGATGAACACACACAGCCCCTTACAGTCTCTAATATGTTACCAATTACAGAAAAACTACACACAGCAGACATTTAGTCCTTATTTAGGTTCAAAACAACATGATATATAGCCCACCGTCAGTGCAAACCTCTCATGATTAAATGTGTCTGTAATCTTCAGCAGCACGTGTAGCCTCTTGTTAGCAAGTAATTCCATCATTCCGAGTTCATAATAGTCCAAAAGGTGTTAATAATAGTTAAACATGGCAGTTTGTTCACGTTTGCTGAAAAAATAATCTGCTCCTTTGTTTTCCGGCTTCTCCTTTGTTTTTTCGTGTGTCACTCTCGCGTTTGTCAGTTTCTGACAGGATCGGGTTTCAACAGCACGTCAATAATCAAACGCACGTTATTATCATCAGCTCAAGAAGTTTGTTATTTCAAATATAGACGTGCGGCGAGCGCAAGCAAGAAAGCGAAACCGCTCGCGCTTCAGACTGGCTCGTAAAAAACTACGGGGCACAGGGTAAAATCTGCTCTTGTTTTTGGCTTTGTGGCTGTTCATCAAAACGACGACAAGGTTCGTTTGATGTACTTGATTAGTTATTACGCCGTAATCTCTCTCGGCTGTGTATTAAAACATGGCGGCTTCTTTGTTTTCATTCTGGTTTGTTGCGTGAGCGAATGACGCATCTCTGTAACCAATCAGCGTTCAGCTGCCCGTCTATTTTGGTACCCTTTCTCGTGTTTGGTACCCTTTCAAAAGGGTGCCGAAAAAGTTGTACGGTACGGTTCGGTACGCCTTTTGACAGTGGAAACGGCCATAAAAGCATACCGAACTGTACCACTCAGTGGAAATGGGCCATTATAGAACAGATTTTTTTATGGGTCTAACATTAACCGTGTGCGTTATAATCCTTTCATTATCACACGGCATGTTTTTTACCTGCTTTCTTTTGCGTAATGTGGATTAATTATCTTTTTTAACAATAACATTGCTTTAATGGGAGATTACTCCCCATGTATGTGTAGTAAACTGCTGATCTGGGACCTTTAGCCAGGACAGATTACTGTGCACATGTTTTGTTAAATAAAGTATAGTAAACAGCAATATTTAGCTTGTTTTGACACATTTAAAATTTGTGGCTAAGAAATAATGAATTGTTTATGTTTGGTGTGGTCAGAGATAAATTTGGTGAATCCTTTATTTTGAGCTCTGAAAATGATGTGAAATAAAAACTAATTGTAATACTATGAAACCATGACCCATTTGCTCATGAACATTTAGCAAGCTCATACACGACACACAAAAAGTGAAATGAATGAGGCATGTGGAGAAAACGCAAAATCTAAATCAAGTCATTTTAGCATGTCAAAGTCACATTTATGCATATAAAATATATTTTCCCAACAACACAATTGTGGCTAGTGAAAATGGCGAGTGGCTAGTAATGTTGGAAAACTACTAGCCACCGTGGCTGCTGATCAAAAAAGTTAATGTCAAGCCCTGAACATAAGTAATAATTTTACACTGAAAATAAATGACAGAACAATAAATAAGTAAATAAACATAAATAAAAAGGTATATGTCTAATGTAATTGTAAGCATCATATTAGGTAAGTGTTTTTAAAGAGAACAAATGTAGTGAAAGGCTGCTGAAGCTGAACGTCACTGTGGATCAGCTATCATATGAGCTTGTTTGGCATGTTTATTTTGGATTTGTTTTTTCTCTTTGGAGCAGAAATCTGTTGTATCTATTCCATACAAAGTATGAAGCTGACCGCTCAGTTGTTGTCAAGTGATTTGCGGTGCGCTCGCGGCATTTTTCAACTCTTCCATTGGAAATAACAAACTTGTGGCACTAAAGATGGGACTTGTGAACGGCCCTTAGTTGATAGCCTCGGCCATAGCTAAAATCAGCCTTTAATCCAGTGTCTGTATTTCTCTCTCTCTCTCTCTCTCTGTATGTGTGTGTGTGTGTGTGTGTGTGTGTGTGTGTGTGTAGGTCTTTCTCTGTGTGTGTCTGTCTTTCTCTGTGTGTGTGTGTGTGTGTGTGTGTGTGTGTCTGTCTGTCTGTCTGTCTGTCTGTCTGTTTGTCTGTCTGTCTGTCTGTCTGTCTGTGCGTCTTTGTTTGTGTGTGTAGGTCTTTCTGTGTGTGTATCTGTCTTTCTCTGTGTGTCTGTGTCTGTGTGTCTGTCTTTCTCTGTGTGTGTCTGTCTTTCTCTCTCTCTGTGTGTGTGTGTGTGTGTGTGTGTCTGTGTTTCTCTCTCTGTGTGTGTGTGTGTGTGTGTGTGTGTGTGTCTTTATATATGTGTGTGGGTCTTTCTGTGTATGTCACAAAAACAAACCTGTGTGTGTGTCTGTCTTTCTCTCTCTCTCTCTCTCTCTCTCTCTCTCTCTCTCTCTCTCTCTCTCTCTCTCTCTCTCTGTGTGCGTGTGTTTGCGTGTGTGTGTGCGCGCGTGCTTGTGCGTGCGTGTGTGTGTGTGAGTCTTTCTGTGTATGTCACAAAAGCAAACCTCTTAGTGTGTCTGTGGTTCTGTGTGTGTGTGTGTGTGTGTGTGTGTCTTTATAAATATATATATGTGTGTGTGTGGGGGGGGGGTCTTTCTGTGTCTGTCACAAAAACAAACCTGTGTGTGTGTGTTTCTTTCTGTATGCGTGTGTGTGTCAGTCTTTCTGTGTATGTCACAAAACAAACCTGTGTGCTTGTGTCTCTCTCTCTCTCTCTCTCTCTCTCTCTCTCTCTCTCTCTCTCTCTCTCTCTCTCTCTCTCTCTGTGGGTGTGTGTGTGTGTGTGTGTGTGTGTGTGTGTGTGTGTGTGTGTGTGTGTGTGTGTGTGTGTTACACTGTAACTCTAGTCCACCTCTATGACCACCTGTTGGGCTGCCGGGTGCTCATGGTTAATGAGCATGACACCTGTTATACACACACATGGACTAGTCACCCCCTTTTGTTCCTAGTTATAGCTGATTCTGTCTTTCCTTCTGTGTTTACGTTTTCACACACATGCACAAACTGCATGTAAACACATCAGCCTTTCTCAGTGTAATACTCGCTACTCTTGAGGACCTTTAAAAGGTCTTTTTACTCATACTCTGAGTAATATTTACAGCAGGTACAGATGAAGTCAGAATTATTCGCCCTCCTGTGAATGTCTTGTTCAAATATTTCCCAAATGATGTTGAACAGATTCAGGAATTTTTCACAGTATTTCCTATAATATTTTTTCTTCTGGAGAAAATCTTATTTGTTTTATTTTGACTAGAATAAAAGCACTTTTTAATAGTTTTAAACCCATTTTAAGGTCAATATTGTTAGCTCCTTAAGCTATATTTGTTTTCGATAGTCTACAGAACAAACCACTGTTATACAATGACTTGCCTAATTACCCTAACTTTACCCTAATTAACCTAGTTAAGCCTTTAAATGTCACTTTAAGCTGAATACTAGTGTCTTAAAGAACATCTAGTCTAATATTATTTACTGTCATCATGGTGAAGATAAACTAAATCAGTGATTAGAAATGAGTTATTAAAACTATTATGTTTGGAAATGTGTTCTTCCCTCCATTAAACAGAAATTGGAGGAAAAAAAAAATATGCAAGGGGGCTAATAATTCTGATTCACATGTGTTCTGATGGTTTGGTGTGTTGTTTTCAGGCCAGCAGTCCGATGGCGGTGCGAGCGGGCGCAGTGGAGCAGTATAAGCGGGCGTTTGCTCGTCAGAGAGCCAGAGATCTGGCACAGCACGCAGACACACTGCTAAGGAAAGACAAGCAGATCTCAGCACTGTGCAGACAGATGGAGACACACACCGGACAACACAAGGTACACACACACACACTGACTTACAGAAGAATCAACAAACTCTCGCCAGTTAACATTACTAGAAAATATCGGTTTCATCAAAGCATCGTGATTCTTTCTCTAGTGATTCTGAATTGATTCCCAAATGTTCTGAGTTGATTCTACATTGATTCTGAATATAATATTCAAATATAAAAAATTTAATTATATATGATTAAAAATAATATTTTTTAATAAAGAAATAGGATTGGGAAAAGATGTATCCATCAATGCATTGTGATTCTTCCATCAGTGATTCTGAATCGATTCACAAAGATTCTGAATTGATTCTGTATTGATTCTGAATCATATAAAAATTATATTAATGATAAAAAAGTTCAATTGATTCATCAAAGCATCACGAATATATATGTAAATATATCAATTCTTTTTTTTTAATCTTAAAAAGAATTAAAAAATCATAATATTTTGAATAAAGAAATAAGATTAAGAAAAAGATTGATTCATTAATGCATCGTGATTTTTTTCTCTCTGGTGATTCTGAATCGATTCACAAAAGATCTGAATTGATTGATATTCAAGTTATACAAAAATGTAAATTATATTAACCTCATAAGGCCCAAGGTGTTTTTTTTACATGAATTTATTTCTTTCTTTCTGCTATTTGGGCTTATTGGAACCTAATTAGAATAAAATCTTTTGATATGATGTACTTTTAGAGAAAAATTATGTCCATATATGTGGACTCGTGGTCCCAATTTACATAAAACACTATTCCTGAATTTTCTTTTATGCATATTTAACATAGAATTATTATTTTTTGAACTAGCTTGGACTATCAGAGAGTAAAAACAACATTTTTTCCCATTTTGGACAGTTAAAAATAGGGTTTGGGACATTTCATATGCTGCAAAACAGTTGCAGGATGACACTGTATGTCTGTAACAAAATATAAAACATTCAAAGTATTTTAAAAAGCCACTTAAGAGCTCAAATGTGCTGTCCACATATGTGGACACTCGGGCCCTAGGAGGTTAATGATAAAGTTCAATCGATTTATCAAAGCACCGCGAATATATATGTAAAAATATATTATTTTAATCAATCCTCTTTTTTTAATGAAGAAATAAGATAAATTTATTAAATCATCGCTATTCTTTCTGTAGTGATTCTGATTTAAAAAAAACTCTCAATCACAAAAGTTCTGAATTGATTCAGTATTCAGATTATAGAAAATGTAAATTATATAAAGGATAAAAAAACGTTTCTGAAGAAATAAGGTTAAAAAATCTATTCATCGAATCTTCTTAATTTTTTCTGTAGTGATTCTGAATTGATTTGCAAAATCGATTCTGTGTTCAAATTAGATCATGGCCATGCGGACGTGAACTACAAACAGAGAAATAATAAACATTGACAGGTGCATGTATGTATGCTACTGAATTTGGACAAAGATGGACATAATTTTAAGGATGTGGCAGGGTCAAACGTTTATAATGTGTCTAAATTAAAATTTTTTGGTTTGTTTGTTTTAATGTTTTTTTTAAATAAGAATCGGAATTTAGCTGTTCTGTTTAATTTTTAATTAAGTATATATATGTATATATATATGTATATATATATAGTATGTATGTATATGTGTGTGTATATATATATATATATATATATATATATATATATTTTTTTTTTTTTTTTTTTTTTTTTTTTTTCCGCTTTATAGATATTTTATTTCATTTTTAATTTTGTTTAATTATTTATTTATTTTGCACCAAAATATTTGTTCTGTTATTCACATAGTTTTTTTCATCCAAATTCAGAATATAGCTAAATCAAGTATTTTTCCCAGTGAGTCATATTTTTACATTTACTTCTCATTAATTTATTAATTGCATGAGAATCACTCAAACTGTTGTTTTTATTAATAGTTTTTAATCAGCTTCATAAAACATCAGACCTACTGAATATTTACAATTACTCAATATATGATTCCAATGCAGTTGCCACTTTATTGAGCAGTATATTCATAATAATGAGGTCTGTCTCCTCCTGCTGGTGATGTGCTGTACTGCACACAGGCAGCATTTGTTTAGTGTTTAACAGGGGCCATGCTCATTAATCAACAGTAAAGACTTTAAATAAGCCCAGGTTAGCCCAAAGAGCTCATTTTCATCTCTTGGCCAATGTCAGATTTAAAAAAGGCAACCTAAAATACAGGAATGTATAAATTATCACATATACACATACTGGGCGTCAGAGGGGCGCAATGGGTTGCACTGTCACCTCACAGCAAGAAGGTCACCGATTCGAGCCTCGGCTGAGTCAGTTGGCATTTCTGTGTGGAGTTTGCATTTTCTCCCCGTGTTGATGTGAGTTTCCTCCGGGTGCTCTGGTTTCCCCCACAAGTCCAAACACTATGAGCTATAGGGGAATTGGGTAAGCTAAATTGTCCGTAGTGTATAATGTGTGTGTGAATGAGTGTGCATGGATGTTTCCCAGTGATGGGTTGCAGCTGGAAGGGCATCCGCTGTGTGAAACATGTGCTGGATAAGTTGGCGGTTCATTCCACGGTGGCGAACCCAGTTTAATAAAGGGACTAAGCTGAAAAGAAAATGAATGAATGAACATGCTCATAGTGTGTGTTTTTGTGTGTGTTTCAGGCTCCTGCAGGAGTGAGTGAGTTCGAGCGTCTCCTCAAGGAGTCTCAGAAGGAGGTTTTGCGTCTGCAGAGACAGCTGTCCGTCACCGCTGCAGAAAACACAGCCCAGGTCAGAGCACTAGTACACACTCTCAGATTTGATTTATCCTGTATTTTACCACTATATTCACCATTGAGATACAGGATCTCTTCCAGGGAGCTCTGGCCAAAATGGCGGCACAAACAGTTTCACATTTAAGACAAATACAAACATACGCAGTTGAAGTCAGAATTATTAGCCATGAATGAATCCAAAGCTGTTGTAAAGCGCTGGCGCACATCATACAGGCCAGTTGTGTGTTAATCCTCTGATTTTTCTTGCTGTGCACTCTTAAGAGACATTGATATACATGGAGGATTCTTCCTGACTCATTCACTCAGTCAAAGACTCGGATTATTAATGTGTGTGTGTGTGTGTGTGTGTGTGTGTGTGTTTGATCTGTTCCTGTGGGTTTTTTTTTCAGGGCTTGTGTTGTGTTTACACTGAATTGAATGTTGATTCTGCTCTTATGTAATGGACTACACCATAATCTGTAATACTGGCTAATGAGCAACTCTACAGACTGAAGCTAATGCTGTGTGTGTGTGTGTGTGTGTGTGTGTGTGTGTGTGTGTGTGTGTGTGTGTGTTCATGCTTCAATATATGGATTATAAGGACACAAATGCATATAATGACATTGAAGTTAGAGTGTAATCTTGGTGTATGTTTGTTTGCTCTTTATAATAAGGTCTGTCTCATCAGTTAACATTGATCATTGCATTTACTTACGTCAACTAACAATGAGCGATATGTTGGTTTTATTATTTTATTTATTACTCTTTGTTAACCTTACTTAATAAAGCAGAACAGTTTTAAAATGATATTTAATACTATAAGCAGATTATTTATTATGTTAAATGTTGCAGTTATTATCAACTAATAATAATAATAATAATAAATCATTCATTCATTCATTTTCTTTTCGGCTTAGTCCCTTTATTAATATGGGGTCGCCACAGTGGAATGAACCGCCAACTTATCCAGCATGTTTTTACGTAGCGAATGCCGTTCCAGCTACAAACCAACTCTGAGAAACATCCACACACACTCATTCACACTCATGCGCTATGGACAATTTAGCCTACCCTATTCACCTGTACCGCATGTCTTTGGACTGTGGGGGAAACCGGAGCACCCGGAGGAATCCCACGCGAACGCAGGGAGAACATGCAAACTCCACACAGAAATGCCAACTGACCCAGCCGAGGCTCGAACCAGCGACCTCCTTGCTGTGAGGCGACAGCACTACCTACTGCGCCACTGCGTCGCCATAATAATAATAATAATAATAATAATAATAATAATAATAATAATAATAATAATAATAATAATAATAATATATGTTTTAGATGTATTTCTCATTGTTAGTCCATGCTAACTTCTGGGTTTTACAAACATTAGCAGATAGAATCTATTTATAAAACGTTACTTATATTTTGTTTTAATTTTATTCATCCATCCATCTTTTTATTTAATTATCTTTCTACCTTTCTATTCATCTCTCCATCCACCCATCCATCCATCCATCCATCCATCCATCCATCCATCTCTCCATTCATCCATTTATTTAATTATCTTTTTACCCATCCACCATTCATTCACCCATCCGTCCATCCATCCATCCATCCATCCATCTCTCCATTCATCCATTTATTTAATTATCTTTTTACCCATCCACCATTCATTCACCCATCCGTCCATCCATCCATCCATCCATCCATCTCTCCATTCATCCATTTATTTAATTATCTTTTTACCCATCCACCATTCATTCACCCATCCGTCCATCCATCCATCCATCCATCCATCCATCTCTCCATTCATCCATTTATTTAATTATCTTTTTACCCATCCACCATTCATTCACCCATCCGTCCATTCGTCCATCCATCCATCCATCCATCCATCCATCCATCCATCCATCCATCCATCCATCTATCCAATTATCCATGCATCATCCATTTATTTAATTATCTTTCTACCTGTCTATTCATCTCTCCATCCATCTATCTCTCATCCATCTCTGCTTCCATCCATATATTTAATTATCTTTCTACCTATCTATCCACCCATCCATCCATTTAATTATCCATCCATCCATTTATTCAATTATCTTTTTTTACCCATCCATCCATCCATCCATCCATCCATCCATCCAATTATCCATCCATCCATTTATTTATCTTTCTACCTTTCTATTCATCTCTCCATCCACCCATCCATCCATCCATTTAATTATTCATCCATCCATGTATTTAGTTATCTTTCTACCTATCTATTCATCTCTCTATCCATCCATCCATTTATTTAATTATTTTTCTTCTTTTCTATTCATCTCTCCATCCACCCATCCATCCATCTTTCCATTCATCAATCTCTCCATTTATTTAATTTTCTTTTTACCTATCCATCCATCCATCCATCTCTCCATCCATCCATTTATTTAATTATCTTTTTTACCCATCCATCCATCCATCCATCTCTCCATTCATCCATTTATTTAATTATCTTTCTACCTATCTATTCATCTCTCTATCCATCCATCCATTCATCCATTTATTTAATTATCTTTCTATCTACAGCTGAAGTCAGAATTATTAGCCCCCCTTTGAATATATTTAAATTTTTTTTAATATTTCCCAAATTATGTTTAACAGAGCAAATAAATGTTCACAGTATGTCTGATAATATTTTTTCTTCTAGAGAAAGTCTGATTTGTTTTATTTCGGCTAGAATAAAAGCAGTTTTAAATTTTTTAATAAACATTTTTAGGGTCAAAATTTTAAAGGGCCCCTTTAAGCTAATTTTTTCCCGATAGTCTACAGAACAAACCATCGTTATACAATACCTTGCCTAATTCCCCTAACCTGCCTAGTTAACCTAATTAACCTAGTTAAGCCTTTAAATGTCACTTTAAGCTGTATAGA
This sequence comes from Danio kyathit, assembly GCA_903798195.1. Classification (NCBI taxonomy): domain Eukaryota; kingdom Metazoa; phylum Chordata; class Actinopteri; order Cypriniformes; family Danionidae; genus Danio; species Danio kyathit. The sequence continues at coordinate 3,682,352 of LR812523.1, read as the reverse complement.
AGTGTCTTGAAGAATATCTAGTCTAATATTATTTACTGTCATCATGACAAAGATAAAATAAATCAGTGATTAGAGATGAGTTATTAAACTATTATGATTAGAAATGTGTTGAAGAAATCTGCTCTCTGTTAAACAAAAATTGAGGAAAAAAATAAACAGCGGGGCGAATAATTCTGACTTCAACTGTATCTATTCATCTCTCTATCCATATAGCTCTCCATCCATCTCTGCATCCATCCATCCATCCATCCATCCAATTATCCATGCATCCATCCATTTATTTAATTATACTTCTACCTATCCATCCATCCATCCATCCATTCATTTAATTATCTTTCTACCTATCTATTCATCTCTCCATCTATCTATCTCTCCATCCATTTCTGCATCCGTCCATCCATCCATTTATTTATTTATACTTCTATCTATTCATCTCTCTATCCATCCATCCATCCATCCATCCATCCATTTAATTATCTTTCTACCTATCTATCCACCCATCTATCCCCTTAATTATCCATCCATCCATTTATTTAATTATCTTTCCATCCATCCATCCATCCATCCATCCATCCATCCATCCATCCATCCATCCATCCATCCATCCATCCATCCATCCATCCATCCATCCATCCATCCATCCATCCATCCATCCATCCATCCATCCATCCATCCATCCATCCATCCATCCATCCATCCATCTTTCTACCCACGCATCCATCAATTCATGGATCCATTTAATTATCTTTCTACCTATTCATCTTTCTACCCATCATCCATCCATTTATTTAATTATCTTTCTACCCATCCATCCATCCTTTTATTTTATTATATTTCTGCCGCGTTCACCATCGCAAAAATGCATGCATTCACTAAGATCTAACTAATATTGCAGCTCATGAAAACACCGTTACTGCTATTAAGATGACATAGGCAAATATAAGTTATATGTCAAGATCAACTGTGCACTATCAGACGCCACCCGTGAGAACAGCACAGTTATTATCGTTAACTCCGTTCATCTCATTCGTGTCAAGAGGTGTGTGCAGGGCCGGCTGACGCATGCAGATTTTTTTTGTTTGTTAGTTTAGATAATTGATTTCAAATGCAATACGTCTGTAGTAACGGTGCTCAAATTTTGTCTGGTGCACCTAAATTTTTTATATTAGGAGCAGGGTGTGAATTACAGGGGGATTTAGGGGGATTGCCCCTCCCTAATTAAGGATGTCAAAACAAGATGTCTTTAAATCTGAGAAAAAGTTCACTCTGATTTATATTTTAAATAATAATGTTAATAATTAAAATAATAGATATTAATTTGACCACCCCTATAACGGTTCATACCATTATGAATGCATAATCATACAGATCAGTCCATGCAAGAAAAAAGTCATTCAACAGTCTGATACCGGCAGATTTAGAGCACTGTAAGAGTTCACAAGAATTCTCATAAAATAGGTGTTTGTTTCTACATAAAACCTAAAAGTAAAGTCAAAATTTAAATGCGTAGTTTATATAGTTTGACCTAAAGTAAGCTGAAAATAGCTAATCAGGTCAGAATACACTAAATAGCCTATCCCACAAAACACTGAAAACTTAAATATATTTTATTAATAAATTAGATGTTATTTAAATAAATACATGCATTTGACTCATTGAAGCATGTATTACAAAAACTAACATTACCGATAAAGTTGACCCCCCCGATCATGAATGTATAATTCGCACACTGGGGTGCGTTTCCCAAACAACGACGTAACTCGCGGCTGAACTATCATAGTACGATGCATCGTTTGGCAAAAGAACGGTGTAGTGACGAGTGTTTCCCAAAACCCCTAGTTTCTCTGTCGCAGATCCATCGCTTGAACCACGTTAGTTATAACGTAAAACGCCCATAATGATGCTCTAAACGGGGTGGAGTAACTTCTTTAGAGAACAGCCCCATCATTTCTTTGTGCAAATTATATTGTTTTACACAAACACGCATTTAAAATAAAATCCAATATTAGTTTTGGTAAAAACATGCACTCGCTTTCCATGTTAATTGAAATATATGTAAATGGAACATATAGAGCCTGTGTTTGCTTTACTAATATTATTGAGAAGTTAAACATTACATATTCTATTCTATAACATAAAATCACTTACAAAAGCTAACACTATTCTAATATCATATATAAATCATATAAATAAATAAATAATGAGGCGATTTATTATAAATATATTTACTTTAATAATAATATTAATGATGATGATGATGATGATGATTATTATTATTATTATTATTTAGGATATTGTTTATTTATTTTAAAAAAATTACAATTTGACACATGCAAACCACAGCAGAAAGTTCTAACCAACAGACCCATGTCATATACAGTACAGACACTTAATAAATAACCCACTATAAAATAAAAGAGTTAACGTATGCTATGTTTTTTATTTTCACAAGCTTTGAATACGCAGCATAATTTCCTCTTTTAAATATACCTATAGCTTTCGCCATGAGGCTGTGTTCAAAATGATATAAATGTTTTCAAAGTGCACTGCAAAGAGGGAGCACAATTGTAAACATGAAGATCGCTAAAACTGAACTGTAAAAATACTTTGAAAGCAAATGACACCTAAGAGAGATTAACTTAATGCTTTTTATTTTTAATAATTCCAACTTTGAATGTTAGAATGTTCTAAATGAATATGGCATAGGGGGGATAAGTGGGAATATAACACAGCCAGGAACTATGTTTCTAACTACAGCTCCAGAGGTGTCGTTTCAAGTGCTTAAGTTTGCGACGCAGTTTGCAAATGTTCGTTGGAGCGATGGATTTGGGAAACAGCAAATCAACGAACTATCTTTGTAACGACGGAACTTGCGACCTTAGTTGGCTAACGATGGTTTTGGGAAACGCACCCTTGGTTAGGAGCACCGGTGCTACCAAGCAAAAAGGTTAATTTCCAGCCCTGTAAAGTCAAATAGCTATAAGCCTGATTAAAAAAATGGTTAAAATACTACTGGTCAGACTTTATTTACACGAGTGTAAATGTGGTCGCATGCATTCAAACATTCACTTTCTTCACCTGTAATTATTATGGGATGTGAGAGTGCACTAAAGCAATGTATTCATACACGTTGGATTATGGTGTAAAACAGCATAGCTGCCATCCATGTATTTGTTATTTGCTTACCTTCCTGCTCACTTGTAAGCCGTGTAACATGATTTTGAGCATTCAGTATTACGGCTTGTGCACACCGGGATGATTATTGCAGACGTTTAATGTTTCATGACTCAGGCAGTGTTCACACTAATACATTTCCCCATAAAATCGAGTTTTTCCTCTCCGTTTCGGCCTTCTGTCCACACTGAGATGCCATTTTTAGGGACAAAAACTTTTTTTGAAATTGCAGTTCAAACTAGTGTTGTCACGATACTGGAATTCGGTACTAATCGATAGTGAAATATCTGAAAAATGTCTATTTCCCGCTAACGTTTGAGCGCTGTTGAGCACGTTCTTAAACAGCGCTGATTTCGCTGATTGTGTTCACATGCTCAACAGAAATGACTGTGATTGGCCGTGAGGTAACCACAGATACAGACACTGGAGTGTTTCAAAATCACGTCGATCAGCTGGTTTGTCTATAAGCTGACATACGAGCGGTCCGCTGATGAAAGCACAGCTTTAAAAGTCTCCAGTGTCCCTGTGTCTGTGGTCTAACAGTATTCAGGAGAGGATATAAAAAAATCAAACATAAATTAACAGGGTTATTAATGTATTTACAATTTTTAAAAACTCTTTTTGTTTTAGTGACTATTGCAGATACACACATTGCGATATCGATGCTCAAATGATATATTGTGCAGCCCTAGGGCCTCTGTCATACACCCGGTGCAATAATGCTCAAGAAGTGTTTGACGCGATTTGTTGCTATTTTCAGTCCAGCGCAACCCTAATTTTCTCGTTTTGCACCACGTTGTTTAAATAACAAATCCATTTGCGCCACTTTGTGGACTCATGGGCATGCTGGTCTGTAAAGGAGGTGTGTTAATGCGCATTGTTGGCGCGTTGCTGTTTTAGTTGCTGTTGGTGTACCTATGTAGGTCCAAACACTTACACATTGCTTAATACACACAAGATGTACAGCAATACACAAATATCTTTACAGATGAAAACAATTAAAGGATTAAAATGATACAAAAATGATTATTTTCTACATCAATATAAACACCACTGCCTCCATGCCTTTATCACCTCGGGGGCTTTTTCAGTTTATTCATGACAATCTGCATCTGTATAATGTTATTATTATTAGCAGTATTATTTATTATATGCAGATTTATATTTGTTTTAATAAACACAAGTTTAGATTTGTCCACCTGTGGGGTTTTGGAGACGTCTGCATCACTATATAGGGCATAAGAACAGGTCGTGTGTTTGGATGTAACTCAGTGTTTTGACCACACTTCATTATTATTGTTCATTTATTCCTTTGCTGGAAATTAGAACTGAATTTAGAAATAGTTTTGAAACAAATCTTTGTGCTTAACAAACTAAATTAAATACAGTTGAAACCAGAAGTTTACATCCACTGTATAAAAGGCACATAACCATTTAATAAAAGTCAGATGTTAATGTGACTAAAGTTTTTCTCTTTTAGGTAAGTTAGGTTGATCACATTAGTTTCTGTTCTGCTTAATAGCAGAATAATAAGAGAGATATTGTTTGAGAAATTGTTACAACTTATCTTGAAAGTCAAGTTTACACACAATAAGATTATTCTGCCTCTGAAAAAGCTCAGATGATGGTGTCAAGGTTTTGGAAGTTTCTGATTGGCTAATTGACAACATTTGAGTTGATTGGAGGCACAACTGTAGAATAGTATTTAAGGAAAACCTCAAACACACTGCTTCCTTGTGTGACAACATGGGAAAATCAACAAGCCAGAATCAACACAAAAGCCAGATTACAATTTGCTCAATTACACTGGGAAAAGACTAATGTTTGGAGACATGTCCTGTGGTCTGATGGAGCTAAGATTGAACTGTTTGGCCATAATGACCAGTGTTACATTTGGAGGACAAAGGGGAAAGCTTACAAGCCTTACACCATCCCAACTGTGAAGTATGGGGGCGGCAGCATCATGTTGTGGGGCTGTTTTGCTGCAGGAAGGACTGGTCCATTTTACAGCATAGATGGCATCATGAAGAAAGAACATTATGTAGAAATACTGAAGCAACATCTCAAGACATCAGCCAGGGAATTAAAACTTGTCCACAAATGGGTCTTCCAAACAGACCATGACCCTAAGCATACTGCCAAATGAGTTAAAATGAGCTTTAAGGACAACAGAGTGAATGTTTTGGAGTGGCCATCACAAAGCCCTGAGCTCAATCCTATAGAAAATGTGTGGGCAAAGTTGAAAAAGCTTGTTGTAAGCAAGACAGCCTACAAATCTGACTCAGTTACACCAATTCTGTCAGGAGGAATGGGCCAAAATTCCTTCAAACTATTGTGAGAAGCTTGTGGAAGGAGACCCAAAACATTTGACCAAAGTTATACAGTTTAAAAGCAAAGCTAAAAAAAAATACCAAGGAAATGCGTGTAAACTTTTGACTGTCTAGAGATAAATAAAAAATTCTCTCATTATTCTGGCATTTAGCAAATGTAAATGATTTAGGTAATCCTAACGGACCTAAAATAGTAAACATTTAGTGATTTACCATCAGACATTTTTTTTTTTAAATGGTTATTCTCCTTTTTTTAGAGTGCATGTAAACTTCTGGTTTCAACTGTATGTAGGCTAATGGATGTGTTCAGTGGAGTGAGTTTCCACCGTTTCCTCACTCAACCAAAGGAAAAGTAAAGAGAAAGTAAAGAGGCTGAATGGAGGAGGCTCATTCTTTATCCTCGTGCTGCAGATGCTCTATTTACTGTTTTCTCACTAGTGAAGCGTTCAGTTTTTACACTTACAAATTCCGCCATGTAAATAGCAAATGCACCATGGCGCAACACAACTGACTCTTAAAGGGAATGAGAGATTAGACTGTGATTGGTTTAATGCACGTTATGTTCAAAACAAACCCAGAACTCATTAAGAGAATAAGCACCACCCTGTTAGACCATTCACCAGGGTGCAGAGTGTATTTTTCCATCCTTAAAATAGCAAAAGTGGATTCGGACACGCTCTTAATGTTTTCCGCCATGAGCCTTAGACTTTGCGCCTAGATTGCATCCAAACTAGGCATACATGTGTTTCAACAAGTTGTATTTAAGCTCTACAGGACATCAGCCCTCCAGGTTGGAGTTTGTGCACCCGTGCTCCAAGCATTTCTAGTAGGCCTGTATATTCTACAATGATGCGGTCAGAAAAGTGTGAAACCACTGACCATTTGAAGTTTCAATCTCAGCTGTGCTGTAAAGCCTGGATGAGAATGCCAGTACGGGTAATCTGCTCATTTGCAACACACACACACAGAAAGAAAGGGGCCATGTTGTGCACTATAATCCCCTTTGACAGCCGAATGGTACGGTCCCATAATCCTCTGGCTGTTACCGTGGCAGCGTTTAGACGTTTCCTATGGTAGATACGACTTCAGCCCAAAGCCAACCAAAGATTCCCTCAGACAGGCGGACTCTTGCTTTCATCAGCGCGCGGGACAGGGGTAGGTCACAGTTCTGTGTGTGTGATTGTCAGACTCTTTTAGGAACATGTTGATTATTTCAGCCGCTGCACGGATGAACACGTCACATTGCATGAATGGAGTAATGATGTAACATGCATGTGTTATATGAGATTGAAGAGTGCGTGTGCGCGTGCCGTCACTGCGGGACAGATTATAACACTCACTAGCGCACGATTAGGGCCTTCTCAAATCAGACTGAATTTGGCTTACATGCATGCATTATTGTGCAGAAAAATGCTAATATTATTTTGCATGAGATACACACACACACTTTAGGCCTAGTTTAATCCAATTTAGCATTTTAGATTTATTTGTTTCAGCCTAATGTTGGAGTTTGGTGCCAACCGTTGCCTTCAGAGAGATTGCAATGGCAAAAGAATGAATGCATGGGGATAGTCATTGTGTCAATGCATTGGATGCTTGTGCTAATAAAGAAAACCAGCGGCAGGCAGGCAGGCCAATCCATTAAGGTGCTTTTTAAAGAAGTGATCCAGTTACCCGTTTCAGTAGTCCACAGGGATTACAGCAATGTGCTTATAGCCAACGGAGGCTGGCGTGTGGGGTCGAAACGGCCACAGAATAAGCCTTAAACCAAAGGTTGGACTTCAGATGGCTTTATTTGACTGGCTTTTAAGTCTTAAAGGTGCCGCTTTATACGGTGGGATGCTGAACAACTGTTCGCTTTAGCCACGAGCAGGCCCAACTTTAAGGATTAGTTGTGCCTTTTGAAGACTTTGCTATTATTATGAACTAGTTACAGTAATTGTTTATCTGTGCAATATGTGTGAGGAATCATTGAAAATGCAATGAGAGGTTTTAGCTCTAGCATGTTAGCTTTGAGGCTATTATGCTAGTGCTATTACTTAAACTTTTAGCATGTTTAAACTTGCGTAAAGATATATCAGAAATCCTATTTTGTTTATATAGCTATATATTGTTTTGTTTAATTAAGCTGTCGATTGACATCTCTCTGTGATTCAGTATATTCGTGACTGGCATGTAGCATGTTTTAGCTCGTAGCTGGGACATAAACAAGGTCATGTTGGTTATTTTAAATCTATTGGTTAATGTAAAACCATTGTTTCGGTTTATTTATGGCTGTGAATTGCATTATGGGATGTTGATCTCTGCTCTGTCGACTTTTAACAGTTTAGCAAAGTGACTTTTATTGACATTTTAGTAGTTTTAAGTAATATTAGAAATTATATACAGAGAAGTGTGTAAAATACAGTAATGCACTGTAGCATTTCTGTACCATAATATACAACACCAACCCAGACAATATAGCACTTTAAACTATTACAAATGTTCATAAAGGTCACTTTGTCAGACTTTTCAAGGTTAAAAGTTGTAAAAGAAAGATCAAACTCCCATAATGCAACTCAAAAGCAGAAATAAATGGAGGAGAAAACATGAATCACAAAATACAGAAAACTGCTAATTTATGGATATCTTTTACAGTGGATAGAGAGACAGATAGACAGATAGACAGATAGACAGATAGACAGATAGATAGATAGATAGATAGATAGATAGATAGATAGATAGATAGATAGATAGATAGAGAGACAGATAGAGAGACAGATAGAGAGACAGATAGATAGATAGATAGATAGATAGATAGATAGATAGATAGATAGATAGATAGATAGATAGATAGATAGATAGATAGATAGATAGATAGATAGATAGATAGATAGATAGATAGATAGATAGATAGATAGATAGATAGATAGATAGATAGATAGATAGATAGATAGATAGATAGATAGATAGATAGATAGATAGATAGATGGATGGACGGACGGACAGATGGACAGACAGATAGTATTTCATTATTTTAAATAGGTAAATATACAGTACACTCACTGGCCACTTTATTAGGTACACCTTACTAGTACTGGGTTGGACCCTCTTCAGAACTGCCTTAACCCTTCATGGCATAGATTCAACAAGCTACTGGAAAAATTCCTCAGAGATTTTGCTCCATATTGACATGATAGCATCACGCAGTTGCTCCAGATTTGTCGGCTGCACATCCATGATGTGAATCTCCCGTTCCACCACATCCCAAATGTGCTCTATTGGATTGAGAACTGGTGACTGTGGAGGCCATTTGAGTACAGTGAACTCATTGTCATGTTCAAGAAACCAGTCTGAGATTATTCACGCTTTATGACATGGTGCGTTATCCTGCTGGAAGCAGCCATCAGAAGATGAGTACACTGTGGTCATAAAGGGATGGACATGGTCAACAACAATACTCAGGTAGGCTGTGGTGTTGACACGATGCTCAATTGATACTAATGGGCACAAAGTGTGCCAAGAAAATATCCCCCACACCATTACACCACCACCACCAGCCTGAACCATTGATACAAGGCAGGATGGATCCATGCTTTCATGTTGTTGATGCCAAATTCTGACCCAACCATCCGAATGTGGCACCTCCATGAAGTTGGCACCCCATTTGTGCCGCAAAAACAAACGTTTGGTGTGATTCAGACAACCTGTGGTGGAGAGTGACGTCACAACTACCGAAATATTTTAATTCTATCTAAACAACGAAAATAGATAAAGTGTTTGTTTTAATGGCAAACACCAGCACAAATAGGGCACAAACGAATGACACCAGTTTGGCGCGCTTTAGAGGAAATGGGGTGGAGAGTGACGTCATGACTCGCGAAATATTTTGCTTGTATCTAAACGAGGAAAACAGATACAGTGTTTGATTTAACGGCACAAACCAGCACAAATCAAGCACAAACGACCTGTGCTGATTTGAAGTCATTTGAGCAACATGGGGCGAAAAGTGATGTCACACGGTCAAAAAAATAATGCTTAATATCTTAGACCCCAAACCAGCACAAATGCTTGTTTTTGCGGCACAAATCAGCACAAACGTAGCACAAACGAATGGCATAGTTTTCAGGATTATTTGTTTTTATGGGGTGCCAACTTCACAGAGGCGAATGTGGCAGCAGAAATGGAGACTCATCAGACCAGGCAACGTTTCTCCAATCTTCTATTGTCCAGTTTTGGTGAGCCTGTGTGAATTGTAGCCTCAGTTTCCTGTTCTTAGCCGACAGGAGTGGCACCCGTTGTGGTCTTCTTCTGCTGTAGCCCATCCGCCTCAAGGTTGGATGTGTTGTGTGTTCAGAGATGCTCTTCTGCAGACCTCGGTTGTAACGAGTGCTTATTTGAGTTACTGTTGCCTTTCTATCAGCTGAACCAGTCTGGCCATTCTCCTCTGACCTCTGGCATCAACAAGGCATTTGCGCCCACAGAACTGCCGGTCACTGGATATTTCCTCTTTTTCGAGCATTCTCTGTAAACCCTAGAGATGGTTGTGCGTGAAAATCCCAGTAGATCAGCAGAAATGCATGTTGCTGCCATGTGATTGGCTGATTAGAAATGAGCATTAACGAGCAGTTGGACAGGTGTACCTAATAAAGTGGCCGGTGAGTGTAGATCCACAGTTTCTTCTGTAATAGCGTGTATCTCTACATGAATACTTTTATATATTCACCTGCAGTGTCTTGCCTGAAGTTGTGTTTCTTCACATCAGCGTTTTCCAGCACTTAAATAACGTGTCTGGCAGTTTAATTAAAAGTGTCTGCACAAATCTGTCATTATAGGGGTGTTTCAGGGACGCTGCAGTGAGAGTCTGTTCAACTGGCCTGATGCCACTGTCCGCTTTCACTACTCTCCTTAAACACCAATGCTGTATTACTTTATTATATTATTCACTATAAGCCTAAATCTACATACAGATGTCACAAACAAAAGACAGAGGCGAAATCAAACTCAATGCAAATCTAAAACTCTGCTAGTGTCCGTGCAAAGCTCTGTCCATAAATACCTTTGAAAATGTTGATCCTTTGAGCTAAATTAAGTTAATGAGTTTTCACATTGCAATGTTTACTTTCTGAATTGTATGTATGTTGTATGTTTGTAATAAGGGTCGCCAAGTCAACTGTTTTCGGTGAAATTGGGTTAATTTTAAGCTATTGCTGTGGGTTATTTTTTATTTTCAGATTTTAGGGTTTGGCATATTGCATCATTTATGTATTTAATGTATTTATTATATTTATATATATATAATTGTGTCAGATATATTTAAAATTAAATAATTATATTAGATCAATTACTATTGTTATATTTAAAATATTTTATTTTTATTTTAAATTACAGCTAATATATTTAAAATTAACTAATTATTTTGCATCAATTAATATTGCATCAATAAAATGTGTTTATTTTTTGTTTTAAATTGCATGAAATAAATTTAAAATTAAACATTTTTTATATTGCATCAAATATATTTAAAATTTTATTTTAAATTGCATTTAATATATTTAAAATGAAATAATTATATTGCATCAATTATCTTTAAAATATTTTTGTTTTAAATTCCATCAAATATATATAAAAAAATAATAATTGCATCAATTAATATTGCATCAATTATATTTAATCTATTTTATTTTTATTTTAAATTACATCTAATATATTTAAAATGAACTAATTATTTTGCATCAATTAATATTAAATAATAATAAATAATAAATTTAAATTAAAAAAATATTTTAAATTGCATCAATTATATTAAAAAATATTTTATTTTAAATTGCATCAAATATATAAAAATATATATTGCATCAAATATTCATTCATTAATTTTTCTTTTAAAATAAAATAATTAAACTAGATCAATTAATATTGCATCAATTATATTTCAGTTGTGTGTTTTTTATTTTAAATTGCATCAAATATATTTAAAATGAAATAATTATTTTGCATCAATTAATATTGCATCAATTATACTTAAATAATAATATTAATTCTACCTAATTTATGTTCTACCAATGTTTGTGTTTCTAAATGGTAACATAAAAAAATTATATGTAATCAACAGAAGAAAAGAATTTACTATTTAATTAATATATTGGATGTATAAGACCAGGACGACTGTGCTGTTAATTTAAGTCAATTATTTTAATATTAACAAAATCTTTATAATAACTAATATTTATACTTATAATCTATACAGTGATATGTATTTTACGAATTACGAATACGAATACGGCTCTGTTTGAATGGCGATTGGTTTTGTTGTGAAAACCTGGCAACTCTGAACTGTAAAAAATTATATGATCAATTATTCATGACGAACACATGTTTTTATGATAAATTGAACGTATTAACCAAAGTTCTTCATCTTTCTAACTTAACTTTTTCAAGTTATAAAAGCTGTTTTAAGTCGGTTTAATATCATTTAAGTAAATTTGACTTTGAATTAACTTAAAAATTGAAGGCAACCAGTCTTTTTTTTCAGTGTGGTTTTTCTTTATTAGGTACACCGGTCCTACTGCTCGTTAACGCAAATTTCTAATCAACCAGTCACATGGCAGCAACTCAATGTATTTAGGCATGAAGACATGGCCAAGATGATCTGGTGCAGTTCAAACCGAGCATCAGAATGGGGAAGAAAGGGGATTTAAGTGACTTTGAACGTGGCATGGTTGTTGGTGCCAGATGGGCTGGTCTGAGTATTTCAGAAACTGCTGATCTACTGGGATTTTCACGCACAACCATCTCTAGGGTTTACAGAGAATGGTCTGAAAAAGAGGAAATATCCAGTGAGCGGCAGTTCTGTGGGCGCAAATGCCTTGTTGATGCCAGAGGTCAGAGGAGAATGGCCAGACTGGTTCCAGCTGATAGAAAGGCAACAGTAACTCAAATAAGCACTCGTTACAACTGAGGTCTGCAGAAGAGCATCTCTGAACACACAACACGTCCAACCTTGAGGCGGATGGGCTACAGCAGCAGAAGACCACACCGGGTGCCACTCCTGTCAGCTAAGAACAGGAAACTGAGGCTACAATTCACACAGACTCACCAAAACTGGACAATAGAAGATTGGAGAAACGTTGCCTGGTCTGATGAGTCTCCATTTCTGCTGCCACATTCGGATGGTCGGGTCAGAATTTGGCATCAAGAACATGAAAACATGGATCCATCCTGTCTATCAACGGTTTAGGCTGGTGCTGGTGGTGGTGGTGTAATGGTGTGGGGGATATTTTCTTGGCACACTTTGGGCTCATTAGTATCAATTGAGCATCGTGTCAATACCACAGCCTACCTAAGTATTGTTGCTGACCATGTCCATCCCTTTATGACCACAGTGTCTCCATCTTCTGATGGCTACTTCCAGCAGGATAACGCACCATGTCATAAAGCGTGAATCATCTCAGACTGGTTTCTTGAACATGACAATGAGTTCACTGTACTCAAATGGCCTACAGGAGATTCGCATCATGGATCTGCAGCCGACAAATCTGCAGCAACTGCATGATGCTATCATGTCAATATGGAGCAAAATCTCTGTGGAATATTTCCAGTACCTTGTTGAATCTATGCCATGAAGGATTAAGGCAGTTCTAAAGGCAAAAGCGGGTCCAACCCCATACTAGTAAGGTGTACCTAATAAAGTGGCCACTGAGTGTAAGTTGTTTGGTCTTTTGATATTTGATAAATTGTTGTGTCGATTATAAACATGAATCATTTTCACGACTGAAATAGTTTTATGCAGTTCCTTTTTCTGAACTTCGAAATGGAGGTGCTAATGCTAATGAAATCTTCATTGCTAATAAAGAAGTAAAAGCAGAAGAATATTGTGTGTTATTCAGCAGATTTGAGCTGTATGTGGAGCGGCGTGTGATAAGCCTTCAATTAGAGCTAATGACAGTTTTGATGCTGATTATGAGCGCTTTAAGCGGATTTCTCAGTTTGTGTTTCTGTGTAAACTTCATTTGCCTGTTGCAGTCATTTACATTGTGTGTTACAGACAGAGGCTTTTTATTACCACATTTAATTCCTAAAATATACCTGTATTGTACGTTTTTAATCCAGGCTTTTATGTGGATGTTTTAATAACTCGTCCTATGAAGCTTCCATTGATTATAAGTATTGTCTTTTTAATTGCGTCTCATTTTTATTTAATAATCAAGAAATAATAACACTGCAAGAATAGGAATTATGTCATTATACATTACAAACAGGGCTTGACATTACCACCCGCCAAATGCGGGTAGATTTCAGCTGTGGCGGGTTACTTTGGCTGGTTGGAAATCATTTTTAATTTGTAGTTTTCTTAAAGCAGCGTTCGACAATAAGGATGGCCCAACATTCGTGCAAATGTGATCTTACAATGGAGAAGCAGCACGACTGACAAAAATAACGAGCAAAAGAAAGCAGGTGAATACCGAGTGAGATCACTCGCGCGCACAGGTGATGTGATGCATGCGACTGTTAAAAAGCGTGCAAGCTCCCGTTTATTTGTGCGAAGCAACCGTGCCTAGAGGAAGCGCAACTGGTGCGATCGGTCCTCTTTGAAATAGACTAGACAAAAAGCGATGCTCGCGCACCCATAGTCCTGCTGCTTTCAAGAGTTGAAGATTAAAAATATAAATCCTTTTTTAAGCAGCAGCGGTCACTGATTTAGTTTTAATTAATCTTTGAACAGATTATTAACAGGCCTAACATTAACCGTGTGCGTGTGGTCATCCTTTCATTATCACTAATGGTGTGTTTTTTTTTTACCTGATTTCTTTTGCTTAGTTATTTTTGTTAATGCAGTTTGCTGTATCCTACTAGGGCTTAGTGGCCACATACGTGGACAGCACATTTTAGTTCTGAGGGCCAATTTAAAATACTTTGAATGCTTTATATTTTGTTACAGACATACAGTGTCATCCTGCAACTGTTTTGCAGCATAAGAAATGTCCCAAACCCTATTTTTAACTGTCCAAAATGGGAAAAAAAATGTTGTTTTTACTCTCTGATAGTCAAAGCAAGTTCAAAAATTTTTTTTTATGTTATATATGCATTAAAAAAGAGTCAGGAAAAAGTGTTTTATGTAAATTGGGACCACGAGTCCACATATATGGACATCATTTTTCTCTAAAAGTACATCATGTCAAAAGATGATACTTAGATTTTTATTCTAATTAGGTTCCGATAAGCCCAAATAGCAAAGAGAAACAAAAAAATGCATTTAAAAAAACACCTTGGGCCTTAAGAGGGTAAGTTTTTGACTTTTCTAAAACATAAAAATACCATAATATTATTGCAGATATTTAAGAAACATGCCAGGTGCACATTCTTGTTTATCTGAAAAACAGTGCTGAAGTCAGATATTCTGCTTTGAAAAGGTGCTTCACGTGCCGGAACGGCTGTCTTTGTTTATGTGCTTTTAACCCGCCCAATGCCAGTTTAGCCAATTATATTTCAGCACTCCAGGTTGCCTTGGTGAAAAACAGCGTATTTCATTCATTCATTCATTCATTCATTCATTCATTCAGAAAGGCTCTTAAAGCATGCATCCATGAGCAAAATGCGACCTCAGTACAGTAGCATATGAACTCCGAAATGAACCCTGATGAACTCCGAAATGAGACCAATTCAGTTCCACATGAGGTTATTAATAAGCAAATAATATAAATATTGCGAACGTAAACATTAGGTGAGCAGGTTACGTTGTAACCGCGTGTCCTAACAACACGCTTCATGATGAGATACGCAGTGATAAGCAATTTGGCTGTTTGCACCAGACGAAACACAACAGAAATGTAAATACAGCATTTCAGAAGGACAGAATATGCACTCACTCATGAAATGGTAAGATTTATCTGTTTAATACCTCTTTAACATTATTAAATGTAGATGCTGAATCACGTGTTTAGTTCTAAAGTTCAATTTCAAGATCTGAGGTGAACTATCTGCTGCTGCTTTCAGTAGTATGGCAATCCATTTGTAAATGAAAGAAAAAATTACCATTTTGAAAGTAGACATGACCAGGTTGTACATACGAGATGCAGAATCGGACACTCAAGGCTTACACACGCATATTTATTGAAAGGGGAAGAAAAACCTATTTGTGACTTGTGTAAGAATATTTTGACGATAAAGCATATTTTAATAGAATGTGTATTTTTAAATGATATTAGGGAACGTTTTATTTGGGAAATATTTTAAGTGTAATGTTTGAAAAGGTGCCTTCTGGAGCAATTTTAGAATATTTATCCTTAACCAAACTAAAAGATCGTATGACTCTTTTCAGTGTTGTTGCTACGTGTATGTGTTTTGTTGTTATTTTTTACAATGTATGTTTGTTAAGAAACTGATATGATTATATATTGTATATGTATTATATTTTTTGCCATGAATATAGCCAATGCTGCTGATATGGCATTAACACCTAAATAAATAAATAAATAAATAGATTCAGTATATGGCAATAAATGTGATGTAAAATGGCATTCAAACTCACATTATTAGCATTTAACACTGAATAAAGCACATGAGCTGTACCTGAGCTGATCATTTTCAGTTTTCTGTTGTTCACCTGTGAGAAATAGAAGCCATTTCTAATATATCAATTCGAGGTTTTGGTTAGGACAAAAACTCCTTTAATATGAAAATATTCCTTCTATTGCGTGCCGTTGCTTTTATTTAGAACACAGTTTAAATCACTCGCTCCTTTCCTCAATCTGGCAACCTGCGCTTTTGTTTGTTTTGATCCAGGAGTGCAATACCTTGTTCAACCACTGGGTGTCAAACTTACATACTGCACCTTTAATTGTCAGTTTTTTACAATAACATTGATTTAATATGAGATTAGCTCCTCATGTATGTGTAGTTAACTGGTGATCTGGGACCTTTAGCCAGGAGAGATTACTGTGCATATTTTAGTACAATAGTTCTTTTTTAAATGTTTTGTTGAGTTAAAAGGCGCATATATACAGCTATATTTATTTGTTTTGACACATTAAAAAATTTGTGGCTAAGAAATAGTTATTTATTTTTGGTGTGGTCAAATCCTTAATTTTGAGCCCTGAAAAGTCCTGTGAAATAAAAACTGATTGCATTGCGACACAACCCATTTGCTCATGCACCTTGAGCAAGCTGATACACAATACACACAAGAAGTTAAATGAATGAGGAGGCTTGTGGACATAACACAACATATAAATCAAGTCCTTTTACCATGCCAAAGTTAAATTTATGCATATAAAATATATTTTCCCAACAAGAAAAATGTGGCTAGTGAAAATGGCGAGTGGCTAGTAATGTTGGAAATCTACTAGCCACAGTGGCTGCTGATCAAAAAAGTTCATGTCAAGCCCTGATTCCAAACATGTACATGTTTATAAATCAATGTGGAGTTACAGTACATGAAGAGCAAAATGATGCATTGCTAATTATTATTTCGGAAACAAAAAAACTAAAAAATACTGAATAATTGATTTTCTCTGTTTTTGTGACCCTTTTTTCTTGATTTATGCTGAAAGTTGACTTATTTGTACTGGAAACGAGATGAAACTAGAGAGAAATACAAATAATCATTTGATGAATGATAAAATCACATCGCAGCATATTTTATGATTGACAGAGTTGTTTGGTAAGTCTGTTGATCAGATTCTGTGTGTGTAGTAGGCATGGGACGATAACCGTTTTTAAGGCAAGGTTTCCGCTACATTCATTCTACCATGGCGGGGCGCCATGCCAAAATTCATCCCGCCACGACTACATTACAGCTTCTCATTCAAAACATCGTTGTTTTTTTTTAATAGCAGGTTATAATCGCACCAAAACCTATTAAAAGTTAAGTGAATTATAACAGCGCAAACCTTTCTGTAACCGTAGTAGCCCTGTGCGTTATTTGTTTAACCCTTTAAGGTGAAGTGATGCAGCAAACACGGCGTATAGTTTTCAGTTAGGATGAACACAGTTTCCATAATTATACTTTATTTATAGATAAAGGTCTATGGCTCTGCATACAACAAACAAAGACTTTATCTTGCTGGAGTTTATAGTCGTTTCACTTTACCTCAGGACGCATTAATGCCGCTCTGTAGGTCTATTGGAGACGTTCATAAATATTCCTAGCAAATCTAATAAAGGTTGGAGACAAATTCACTACGTAAACGCGCTAAATTGCACTTGAGCAGCGTATATTTGAGGACGTGCAAGAAGTTTTGTGCACGAACAGAGGAAATCCTAGCGCAAGCAAAAAGATCTGCATGCTCGTATTACACAAATTCGATCTCGACTTGTATACTGCGTCACATTTGTCATTGAAATAACGCTAAAGGTAGTTGGTAGATCAAAAGCCCTGCCGCCACAGCTTGAAAAAATCCTAGAGGAAACACTGTAAGGTATACCGCGGTATGGAAAAGTCAAGGTTTTAAAACCGCCAGAATTTTCTCCTATACCGTTTCTAAGGCATGTGTAAGATTTTTTTTTTTAGGAAAACGGTATCGCCAGCAGAAAAATATCCAAAGATGCTATTTTAAATTGTAATGAAATCTGTGTTTTGAAGACAGCAGCCTGACATGTTTATTGCTCCAAAATATTTTAAATGTTTCTCGCAATAAAATATATTGTGTTCTTAAATCTTAAATTTCAAAAACAAAATTTAAGGCCTTAAAAAATTCACTGAAATATGCTGTTGTGGGTCTTAAATACTTTTAAACAGGTCATAATTTTCCCTAATTGTCCATGTAAAGCTATAGCCAATCAGTACAAACAACAGATCCATATAAAAAAAAAAAAAAAACGTTTAACAAAATTAACATTTATAAACTATTTAGCAAAAGGGTGTAATTGTCTTCCTTACATCCTTACAATAACATTTGTTTAAAAGTTCTCCATGTTTTTATGCATAAATTATGTTTATTATAGCTGTTAAAACTTTGAGACATTCAGATTGTCTTTAATTTAATATTGTTTATGCTACATTGCATTTGTGAAAAATATTCTGTTTTGGTTTGATTTTCAGAAGATTTTTAGATTAGTATCTGATGTGTGTCGATTAAATAAATGACACCAAAGAATTACCGTTTTTTTTTATATAGAATTTAAAATAATCTAGAAGTTAAAGGTGTAGTTACCCTCAAAATAAATATTAACCTTGATTTAGACCTCAGAGTTCTGAAAATATTTTATTGAACATTAGGAAACAATTACATAAAAAAAAAATGTAATTTATGTTGTGCATGAATTTTGTTTATTATAGCTTGTAAAACTTGATAGAAAGAAAGGTTGTGCTAAAAAAAAAAAAATTTTATAACTAGAGTTTGCTTGTTTTGACACATTATTTAAAATATGTGGCTAAGAAATAACAGAATTTTAATTTTAATTGGGCAAGTAAAAAAAATTCCACTGACTATTACAGAAATATTAGCGTTTTGCCCTGTGATAGTCTGAAACTGCATTGATAATGGTCTTAAAAAGGTTTTAAAAAGTCTTAAATTTGACGTGATGAAACCTGCAGAAGCCCTGTTTTTACCCAGACATTTAAAAAATATATATTTTAGAGCAGTAATCACAATACCGTGAAACCGTGATATTTTTATCCAAGTTTATCATACCGTCAGAATCTTATACCGGCCCATGCCTAGTGTGTAGATGTGTGTGTGAGTACGTTTTTGCATGTGAGTTAGTGTGTATTTATGAGTACGTGTATGTCAGTGTGTGTAATTGTGTATTAAGTGTGTGGCAATGAGTATATGTGTTAGTGAGAGAGAGAGTGTGTGTGTGTGTGTGTGTGTGTGTGTGTTAATATGCATGAATGATAGTTGGTGTGTGTGTAAATGTGTTAATGTGGTTCAATGAGTGTGTGATTGTGTGTTAATGCATGTGTCTTAATGAGTATTTGAGATAGTGTGTGTGATGGTGTGTTTATGTGTATGTGTGTTAGTATGAGTGTATGCATGTGTGTTAATAGCCGCATATCCACTGTCGGGCCAGTGCGAGCCAGGGCTTTTATCGGGCCGGGCCAATCGCCAGGGAGGTTGAGTAGTGAGGCCGAAATCATGTCGCATTTCCACTGTCGGGCTAGTAGCTCGCAGCGCATCATGCAAACCCCGCTCCCAGAACGTCCCCCGAACTACCCGCCCACTTCAACAGGAATCAGGCAGATAACTAGCACATCACGAAACGATTATTATGAAGACAACCACAACAAACAAATGACCCGTTACTGTACAGCATTACATTATGTGTCTATACGCACAGGGCTATGTGTTTTCATTCATTATATTTGTTTACTCACCGACCGACTGTTGGCATCGTGCATTGAGTGGTCTCACCAGTAGCGGAAGGACCCAGCGCAGTGAGCGCACCCATCCATAATATATGTATTTTATAACATCCTCGTTTTGATAGACGTCGTCAAACATTCAGCCCAAATGCTCCGGAGAGACCTAAAACATATTAATATTTCCCTAGGCTATATGACACTTAATAGGTAATTCCCACTTATTTAAGGATGTTGCATATTATTCGGTGATCTTAAATAAACCTGCACATCAATAACTGTCTGGTTTAGCTCAGCTACCAAATCCGACCTCCGAAGACTACGTCGAATAGTTCGGACTGCTGAGCGAATCATTGGTACAACCCTCCCTACTCTCCAAGAACTGTACTTATCCAGAGCGAGCAGAAGGGCTGCCAAAATCACTCTGGACCCCTCACACCCAGCACACTGCCTCTTTGAACTGTTACCTTCTGGTCGACGCTACAGAGCACTGCGCACCAGAACAGCCCGACACAGAAACAGTTTCTTCCCTCAGGCAATCCATCTCATGAACACTTGATGATAATAATTGTGGAACCAACCAGAGATGGCAAAAGTACACACATCCTTTACTTAAGTAGAAGTACAGATACTCATGTTTAAAACGACTCTGGTTAAAGTAGAAGTACTGACTACACTTTTGTACTTAAGTAAAAGTAAAGAAGTACTGCCTGAAAAATGTACAAAAGTAAAAAAGTAAAAGTACTCATTTCAACCACAGTCCAAAGACATGCGGTATAGGCGAATAATAATTCAACTACATTTGCAGTAGTTTATAAGTGTGTGTGTGTGTGAATGTGAGTGTGTATGGGTGTTTCCCAGTACTGGGATGCAGCTGGAAGGGTATCCGCTGCATAAAACAAATGCTGGAATAATTGGCGGTTCATTCTGCTGTGGCGACCCCTGATAATTCAGGGACGAAGCAGAAGGATAACAAGTGAGATACTGTAGGTAGGTAATCATCCTGACGCAAACTCACAGTGTTCAGCATGCGGTTTTGCCGCTGTTAGATCAAAAATAACAGCTGCCATTCATGTTGATTTTGTTTTTTGTTAAAATAAATACTTATCAGACATGACTGTAAACAATTTTTTTGCATTAGGCTAAAGCTTCTTATTCTCTTCAGAGAGCAGCTCTCATATATAACCTGCTATTTCAGTGTTTTGTTTTTTTTCAGGTATTGTGGTTATTTTATTTAATGAATAAACATTAATTCTGTTACAGTTTTTCTCAGTCACTTTGGTCCATTTCTCAGATCAGAATTGCAATTCTCTAAACCCACTGTTCAATCTTCAGATCATCATCGTGTCACTTGTGCACATCAGAAAAGCAGTTTCTCTTTATGAACAAGTTGCAAATGCTTTTGTTCATCCATGCAAATGATTATGTGCAATTCTCTGATGTTTCCTATATTATCAGTTGCTTATGTCATGTTGATCAACATGTATTATTTTATCTCTGTTGAATAGACTCACCCCCACAACATTTAATCGTTCAAATGCCTGAACAAGTTATCTTAATATTTAGTCAGAATGCATTTTTTACATTTCTCCCAGGTGAATCTGGACTTTTTCTAATGAAGGTCTAAAAGGAGGTTGTCCTATGTTCACATTTTTACTTTTGTTTTTTCTTTGTCTAATTACAGTACAAACAGCAAAAATATTGCCATAGTTTACACCAGAACAGCCCTCCAGAGTACACTGATATTGACAACATGACTACTAAGTAATTTGAGTCTTATTCTTATACAATGACACAAGGACATGTCATTCTGACGCCACTGACATGTTGACTGTCACAGAAATTTAGTTTTGAGGGATGAACTGAAGGATTTTGAGCAGGAGACTGGCTTTTGCAGGTAATCCATGGTGTTTTGCTATTTATACGTGTTGTTTTGAGAAATGCACTTAGGCCTACTGTATTACAAATTTCAGTTCTGATCTGAGAAATGTGCCAAAGTGACTGAGAAAAACTGTAATATATTTATTCTATGCTAAAAGCAACATACACAGGTAAGACAGGTAACATACACATAAATTGCCCAGGGGTGCGTTTCCCAAACAACGACGTAACTCGCTGCTGAACTATCATAGTGCGATGCATCGTTTGGGAAAAGAACGATGTAGTGACGAGTGTTTCCCAAAACCCGTAGTTTCTCTGTCGCAGATCCATGGTTTGAACCACGTTAGTTATAACGTAAAACGCCCATAATGATGCTCTAAATGGGGTGGAGTAACTTCTTTAGAGAACAACCCCATCATTTCTTTGTGCAAATTATATTGTTTTACACAAACACGCATTTAAAATCAAATCCAATATTAGTTTTGTCATATATAATATATAATATCATATAAATCACATAAATAAACAAATAATGAGGCTATTTATTAAAAAATGAAATGTAATATTTATTAGAAAATGAAAAAAAATCCTATTTTAATAATAATATTAATAATGATGATGATGATTATTATTAAGTAGGATATTGTTTATTTATTTTTTGAAAAGTCTGCTTTTAAATTGAGCACGTGCAAACCACTGCAGATATGCTCTAACCAGCAGGCCCATGTCATATACAGTACAGATACTTAATAAATAACCTACTATAAATTAAAAGAATTAACGTATGCTGTGTTTTTTTGTTGTTTTTTTGTTTTAACAAGCTTTGGAGATGTAATATAAATTCCGCTTTTAAAAAATATTCACCTATAAGCTTTCGCCATGAGGCTGTGTTCAAAATGACATCAAAGTTTTCAAAGTGCACTGCAAAGGGAGCGCAATTGTAAACATGAAGATCGCTAAAACTGAACTGTAAAAATACTTTGAAAGCAAATTACACCTAAGAGAAATTAACTTAATGCTTTTTTATTTTTAATAATTCCAACTTTGAATGTTAGAATGTTCTAAATGAATAGGGCATAGGGGGGGG
>LR812523.1:3624207-3659499 GCA_903798195.1 Danio kyathit | reverse complement strand
TTCAACTTAATACATTACAGATTACTTGTTACTGTTATTTAAAAGTAATCCCTTACATTACAATATTACTGTCTCAGAATTGTAATGTTACATTACTCATATTACTTTTTAGTTACTTTCACCAAAATAACTCCAGAATTAGAATTTAACATTCTAAAACGACCAAAAGTACTGCAGAGCATTTTACCTGCAGTAGTAGAAAGCGCTATGATGTAGCAGAATGACTGTGACCTATCCAGGCTACTAACAATATAGTCTATAATTGGCAACGTGAAGACTCAAGACAATGCAAGAAAGGATGACAGTCAGATTCACAAATGATCTGTTAAAAGTATGGTAGAGGTAAAGTGATTATCTGGCAATATCTGTGAACAGCTTGACTATATTCATATTAGACACAACAGGCCTATATATAAACTGCAATGCCATGACAAGATGCAGGTTTCTTTTCTTTTCTTATTGTTGCCATTATTGTATTCACTTTAAATTCAAGTGGCTCACAACACAAAACTGTCCTGCACAAAGTGAGCATGATGAACAGCTTTCTCAATATAATGCTCGTGCACCCATTTCCTCTGTTTGTGGACAAAACTGCTTGCGAGCTCTCAAATATATACGCTGCTCGCATGCAAATTGTCAAGTTCTCTCAAATATGCACTGCTCACGCACAAATGTTCTTGCGCGCTCTCAGTACACTGCTCGCTCAGTGAGATTAAATGCAGACTCACAATTTGTGTCTTGTGTTCCCTCTTCCTTTCGTGCTTTTTGATATGATTTATATTGGTGCACTATTTATTAACAATAGCCAAAATGCTAAAATAGACTTATCATTGTTACTCTAATAAACCAGAACATTTTTGGCTGTATGTTATATGATGAGATATTTCCCGTTTTAAAGACACAGAGAATAGACCTTGGATGTAAAGAATACATTTTATTTTAAAAACATTTATTAAACATCTAAAAGGTGCAGCATACTAATCAAATCAAAAACATTTAAACTAAAATATAACGAACGCAAGCAGAAATGTAACTGATAGATAATAGGGAAAAACTCGATATGTTATTATAGTCTACTGCACTATTCACTCTTCAAATAAATCTCACTATCAATCTCATTTTATCATGGCAACTAAAATAAAGTGGACTAGTCTCTGCTGTCTTCCACATTGTTGATGAGATTGTGGAGGACATTTTTCCTGTCATCCTCTTCATTTTTGAGGGAAAGCTGTTCCACAGGGCCCCTGAACACACATATTGCATGTACTGTGTTTTGAACAGTACTATAGTAAAGTACTTTAATTAATCTGTTGTGGTAATACTATAGTTGATATGGTAACTGAAAGATTATGTGCATTTTAGTTCAATTGCATTTACATTGAATGAACTCTGATGTGATCAATTCTGTGTATAATGGGGTTTCCTGTGTCTCAACCCCCACAAACTGATAGGTGCAAACTAAATGACCCTTTTACGATAGGTGTGACTCTTTTACAATCTCAATGGGTATTAGCAAAACAACAGCTGAAACATATGATAAGAGGGTCCTGCTGAGTAAACACAGAATGGTTTGTTTGATGCTAGTATAAAGTACTGTCCCACAGACAGTACTTTGGGTTAAGTTACTTGAAGACCGACGAGTTAACATCACTGCTGAGGAACTGCACTATTTAATGTCTTCAATAAAGTCTTCTCCCCGTAAGAACTTTGGTCAGCTTACTTATTTATGTATTAGAGTCTTCTAATACATTGGCGAGCCACCCAAGAACGGTTAAGCCAAATACAGCAAAATCTAACATAACACAACAAGTGTAATATAAACAAATGACCCAGTGCTGTAGTTTTTTTTTTACAACATAGTGTATATTATACTACAATTCACCACACTTTACTGTAGTAAAACTAAACTTTGTATTTCATTTTATGAGTTCACTATTCTCAATACTACAGTATGCTGAAGCATTCATTAACAAGTTGTAAGTAACACTAGCCTAGAACATAGGCAGTATACCTAACACTCAAAACACTAATATTTATTATAGAATTTACCTTAACCTGTAAGTAAATAGTGTAGCAATATATAAACCATATCAACATTCTTGGGATAACAATTTAACAGGAGGATCTCTGGAGAGCAAAAGCACAAAAAGAAGAGGAAACAGGCACAAATTGTGAGTCTGCATCATCTGACGGAGCGAGAGCAGATCATCTGCACGTGAGCAGCCCAGACAGTGTTTTGAGTGCACGAGAGGAGTTTTGTCCACGGACAGAGGAAACACCGGCGCGTTCGCTCGCTCGTCTTACATGAATGCGCTCTCGACTTGTAATACTGCGCTTACGACATTTGTCAGTTAAATAACACCATGTGCACATACATCCATCTCGCGAATGTACTGTCTTCTGCCATTTCCATCTATTTGCCGCTTTTCCTCTGCGCGTTAGGGCTTAACGTTACTGCGAACCCGGCTGAGCCAATAGCCCCGGACCTCAAGCTCAGAGGCTGAAACCATTCCACGTTCAATGTAAAAAGTTCCAATAGCCAGAGGGAGATTAATGACAACACACACGTATGTTCACTCACCACCAACAGGAAATAGACCTGCGGTATTTTTTATTTGTTAATGTCTTGTGGGCGAAAAGTTTGTTGTAGCGCACGCGTTACTGAACATGTACTGAGTAAAATATTACTGAAAATGTATTAGTAATGCCTTACACTACTGCATTACAGGAAGATGTAATACGTTACTGTAATACATCACTTTTGTAACGCATTACTCCCAACACTGCCCGGAAGTGAAAGTGGTAACGCAACTGGCCCTGGCTCGCTCGCTTTAGGCGTGATAGTGGAAATGCAGCTAATGAGTGTATGTTAATGAGTGTGTGAATGCATATATTTGTGTTAATGTGTGATTGTGTGTTAATGCATGTTTCTTAATGAGTATGTGAGATAGTGTGTATGTGTGTTAGTGAGTGTAATGAGTGTATGCGTGTGTGATAGTGTTTGTGTGTTAATGAGTGTGTGACAATGTGTGCACATTTTTGTGTGTGAATGTGTTATTATATGTGGTAATGTGGTTTAATGAGTATGTGTGTGTGAGTGAATGTGTGTTAATGAGTGTGTGTGCTGCTGCTGAAGTGAGCGTTTGACTCTGTTCCTGATTGGCTGGTTGATCCTGTTAGCAGGTCGTGGCTTTGACTGAATGGAATAGTTCCTCTTAGAGCATAAGCAGGTAGTGTTACTATAATAAGCCACTAAGGCATTTGACCCTTGACCCTCAGAGTAAAGACAAATGTCATCCGCTCCCATCACTGACGCTCTCTGTCCACACACACTAAATGCCACTGACAGGGGACAACCGAAGGTCAATTTCAAGACCAATGACAAAGAAATGGGCCACGTTTTATTTATTCATTTTAGATTTTGGTATATTATCCACAAATGGGGATTCACCACATAATAACATTCAACATCATCATATACAGTGCTCAGCATATATGAGTACACCCCTCACAAATCTAATAGGAAGCTGTACGATATTATATCTGTGCATATACATTAGATTAGTCAGTACTGAAGCCAAATCTGGAGCTCATCTAAGCAAGACAAGTTTTTTTCTACAGCACATTTCATACACAATGGTAACTCAAGTGCTTTACATAAACAGGAATAAAAGACACAAGAAAATGACAATGATTAAATGAATAAAACATGATTAAAACAGGTAAAAACAGATTAAAATGTGTTAAACAGGTTAAAAAGGAATGAAAAGAAAAGAGAAAGACACAATAGTGTGATCTGTGGGACGTAGCACAGTGCTCATTCAGTAAAGGCTCAGCTAAACAGATGTGTGTTCAGTCTTGATGTGAATGTGCCTAATGTTGGAGCACATCTGATCATTTCTGGAAGCTGAAGCTGTTAGTAGCTGAAGGCCGATTCACCCTGCTTTGACTGAACTCTTGGAGTTTCTAGTTTATATGATCCTAGAGATCTGAGTGTTCTTCTAGGTTTGTTTTCAGTAAGCATATCTGTAATGTATTGAGTTCCTAGGCCATTTAGTGATTTATAGACAAATATTAATACTTTAAAATCTATTCTGAATGTATCTGGGAGCCAGTGTAGAGACCTGAGGACAGGTGTGATGTGCTCTGATCTCCTGGTTCTGGTCAGAATCCTGGCCGCAGCGTTCTGGATGAGCTGCAACTGTCTGACTGTCTTTTTGGGAAGGCCCGTGAGGAGGCCGTTACAGTAATCCACCCTGCTGCTGATAAAAGCATGAACAAGTTTCTCTAAGTCCTCACTGGAAACAAAGCATCTGATTCTTGCAATGTTTTTGAGATGATAGTATGCTGATTTACTAACTGCTTTGACATGACTATTGAAACTCAGATCTGACTCCAGAGTCACACCAAGATTCTTGACCTTATTTTTTGTTGTTTGACCTTTAGAGCAAAGGTACGCATTCACCTTGAGAACCTCATCTCTGTTCCCAAACGCAATGACTTCAGTTTTCTCTTTGTTTAACTGAAGAAAGTTTTGGCACATCCAACTGTTCATTTCATCAATGCATTGGCAGAGGGTGTCAATAGGGCTGTAGTCATTAGGCAGTAAGGCTAAGTAGATCTGAGTGTCATCAGCATAGCTGTGGTAGGAGATTTGGTTCTTTCTCATTATTTGGCTCAGAGGGAGCATATAAAGATTGAACAGGAGAGGTGCAAGAATTGAGCCTTGTGGGACTCTGTTACGACCCTGGTCTAGGGACAAGGCCGCAACATAAAAGACTACTTGACAAATAAAAATCACTTCAATAACCCTTTGGTATCAGGTCTCTTTATTTGTCTTTTTTTTTCTTTTTCTTTTTTTATATCACCCAAAAACGTGAAGCCTATTACCTCGGAGTGGAACCACAGGAAAATAATAAACAAAAAGATACACTCTAACTAAACACCCAAATGCAACTAACTAACCTCAACAAACAATAACAGAAATAAAAATACAAAAACTACTCCTACCTCCCTAACTAGACAAAAAAAAACAGGAGAAAATATTTACAGAAAATAAAAGGTGGTGTCCAACCCCTACTGCTTCCTACCGTGTACAATACAATATTTACAGTGTCAACAAACAAACCAAACAAAAATAATAGGAAGGGGAAACACGGATAAATAACCCACAAAGGAGTTACACAAAACGAAAACACAATCAACAATACACTTAAGCAACAAGAATGAAATACAACAGCTTTAAACAAAAATGCCAACCAACAATCGCTCTCTCGTGCACGCCCGTTCTTTCCTTTTTAAAAGACGCCCTGGGTCACACCAGCCAATCCCAGGGCACGTCGTCTGCGTGACTGGGCGGGGCCTGCAGGTGTAAGAGACGGAGAGAGAGATAGAGACACACACACACACACACACACACAGACACACCTGCCATCGCAACAACTCCACATGTCATGTCATGATATTGTAAGTATATCTAACAAAATAACTTACGATAATGTCCTAAAACTAGTACACCCAAATTTATGTGTTATAGAAAAATATTAAATACAAATTTAAAAAGAGGAAAAATCAAGAGAAGCAAAAACATTGAAAAATTGATTTAGAAAAAATTGAAATTGTGTAGGTTGTAATTTATTTTTGCAATGTTTTGCTTGAATGCAATTGTATTATCTTTCAATTTCGCGATATGTTTGGTGACTAAAATATTATTTTAATAAATATATCAGTTTAATAAATCTGTTTTGTTGAAATGCAGCAGAATACGTCGCCTATATTCACTGAGAAATGGAGGAAGGTATTCATTTTCAAAATGGGCTGTACTCAATTATGCTGAGCTCTGTATGTCACATAAACAACACAAATCATTCAACATCACATAAAACAAAATAAGTGAAAGTGTTTTTAACTTTTGTGTGCTGTTGGGATGTTTTCATCCACTCTGTGGTGTTTTTGAGTCTTAATTTGGCCACAACTTTCTGTTTCAGCAAATGAAATATTTGGTAACAAATGCTTTGAAATTTTTCAAAAACTCAACAATAAACTCAAATTGACTCCCCTTTCATTATGTTGGTGCTGTTTTTGCCCCATTGACTTCCATTATAATCACATGTTTTAATTGTAAAGCCTTGACAGGATATAATCATGCATTCTTGATTGTTGCTGGTTTTCCCTGTTGGAAAGATGCAAAACTTGTCATTTTCATTGTTTTTCATCAGTTGCAGTGCAAAAAAAAGGTTAGTTTCTAGATAACCATTATTTGTAATGTAGTGTAATGTGTATTTTTGTATTGCGCATTTATTGTGTATGGCCATACACCCAAAGCACTTCACAGTCATGAGGGGGGTCTCTCCACACCACCACCAGTGTGTAGCATCCACTTGGAAGATGCGACGGCAGCCACAGGACAACGGCGCCAGTGCGCTCACCACACACCAGCTATTAGTGGAGTGGAGAGACAGTGATAGAGCCAATTCGGTGGATGGGGATGATTAGGAGGCCATGATGGGTAAGTGCCGAGAGGAAATTAAGCCAGGACACCGGGGTTACACCCCTACTCTTTACGAGAAATGCCATGGGATTTTTAATGACCACAGAGAGTCAGGACCTCGGTTTAACGTCTCATCCGAAAGACGGCGCCCACTGACAGTGTAGTGTCCCCTTCACTTTCACTGGGGCATTAGGACTCACACAAGACCGCAGGTTGAGCGCCCCCTGCTGGCCTCTCCAACACCACTTCCGACAGCAACCTAGTTTTCCCATGTGGTCTCCCATCCAGGTACTGACCAGGCTCAGCCCTGCTTAGCTTCAGTGAGTAACCGGTCCTGGGCTGCAGGGTAATATGGCTGTGGCATATGTGGTTATATGGTTATATGGAGTATTGTGTGTGTGTGTGTGTGTGCACACGAGACCTTTGCGCACTTACCTTGGTATGTTTGAGAAAATAAAAAATAAGCAGCTCAGAACATAGTAAACATATTAAGTGTATTTTTGCACACACACTATAATCTGCTGTTTAACTCCACTGAACTCTATATACAAGGCAGAAATTTTTTTTTGCACAATCCAATTCTGCTGACAACTAGGGATGCTCTGATCAGGATTTTGCAGCTGATATCGAGTACCGAGTCCTTGGAGTCATGGTGATCGGCTGATACAGAGTACCAATTCTGATGCTTCAAGCTTTATAATGCATTGAGCACATTTTCCCTCTAAGTATGATAATTAAGAGAAGATCTCCCCTTATCTAAGAGAATAAATTAAGGATGCTGCCTGAACATGTCATGGCCAGAAGCAGCTTCACAGAAAATAATAGATAGCACAGATACAAAAAAAGAAAAATCACTAACAGTGCAATTTGGAAACATTGCAAATGATGAAAGAAGAATTCAACATGTCTCAATCAAGAACAAGTTTGGAGCTCACATTTAATGCATAAGAAGTTAAACTGCACACCTATAAATCCATTACTTTTTTAACTAAAAGGAAATAGGCCCATGAACTTCTGTTTATTGCAATATTCTGTTTATTCAGCCAGCAGCTAACTCTCTGCAACTCTCACATGGTCGCCCACTGAAGCCAAGCAGGACTGAGCTGGATGGGAGACCACATGGGAAAGCTAGGTTGCTGCCGCAAGTGGTGTTAGTGAGGCCAGCAGGGGGCGCCCAACCTGTGGTCTGTGTGGATCCTAACGCCCCAGTATAGTGATGGGGACTCTATACTGCTCAGTGAGCGCTGTCTTTTGGATGAGACGTTAAACCGAGCTCCTGACTCTCTGTGGTAATTAAAAATCCCAGGATGTCCTTCGAAAAAGAGTCGGGGTTTAACCCCGGCATCCTGGCCAAATCTGCCCACTGGCCTCTGTCTATCCTCCTAACCATCCCCATATCATAATTGGCCTTATCACTCTCCACCAATCAGCTGGTGTGTGGTGTAATATGCACACTGGTGGTGGATGAGGAGATTCCCCCCAATGTGTAAAGCACTTTGAGTGTCTAGAAAAGCGCTATATAAATGTATGGAATTATTATTAATAAATTACAAGAAGTTATATTACTAAATATTCATGTTAAAAATATAACTTTTTAGTTATTTTTTTTAGTTTATCTAATAATTAGGGTTGGGTACCGAAACCCGGTGCCATTATGGTACCGGTACCTTTGGAACCGGTATGCTGTTTGTATAACCCGGGTGCGCACATGCATCTTTCTCTGCTTGTAAACTCATATACAAACTAGGACGATATGGCACAAATTTATATCACGATATATATTTTTATTTCGGTCGATACGATATAATTCCGATATCGATATGGACAATATTAAAAAGAAAGGAAAAACTCCCAAGAATGCACACAATGGATGTCTGTACCTACAAATGTCTGCAAAGTGAATTTGCAAAGTCGATAATACCTCCAGACTCTTATAACTTTTTTTTTATAAAACAGTACAAAAAAATTGTTCACTTTTTATTTGTATTTAGCCTTTACAACAAGAAATGTGAAATAACTATCAAATAAATAAAGCTCAAAAATTCATAAAAAATATGCAAAATAGTTTTTTAGAAAAATAAGTGTTGTAGTATAACCAGCAGGACAGCAGTGATGTGTGAACTGAATTTGGTGAGAGTACAGTAATTTACAGTACAGTTATTGAATATGTTTGATAATAAAAATTCATTAAAAATATGCAAAATAGTTTTTTTAGAAAATAAGTGTTGTAGTCTAACCAGCAGGACAGCAGTGACGTGTGATCTGAGTTTGATGGCAGTATAATGAGTTAGAGGGAAGTTATTGACAGCTTTTGTAGTGATGGTTTTTGCGTTTTGCTCTTTGTAGACGGTCCCTAAGGATCGGTCTCTTTGCCGCCTGCGCATAGAGATGAATATAATGCGTCCAGCGCGTAGGAAAGCTCATTTTTAAGAAAATAAGGTTGTAGGTGGCTGTATACATTGCGACAGCTGAAAAAATGTGCTATTTGTGTAGGAACAATGTTTCGGTCATGAGTTATTGATCCGGAAAAGACGAATCTGCGAATCTGTTGCTAACTTAACTGAACTGAACCACTTCCACACCACTGCATTAGTCTTTCCTTTCTTATCAACTATTTCATCTGCATTCTTACTTGTGGAAGCTTGTTCATTCGCATCTGTATTCAGAGCACTCATTTTGTAGCTAAAACTTTCTGCGGCGCAGCTTAAACCAACTGCTGTGCTGAGCGCTGGCAGCGTGTCTGTGTTGTTCGTCATCACGTAAGTGAGATCAGATCACGCTCTTTCTGACAGCTGAGCACTGAACGTCATTCAGTGACAAGTGATACATGTATAAGATCTTATATAAATAATAATATATATATTTATAGATATGCAAATTTATATCGAATTATCGGAAATGGGTTCAAAAATCATATCATCGTTATTGACAAAAATTCTATTGCGATATATATTGATATCGAATTATTGTCCAGCCCTAATACAAACCCCTGTGGTCGGTTCATGAGATCGGCCAGATTGGCAAGTACCGATCAAGTCATGAATTGCTATTATCAGCAGATACCGTTTTCTGGCCGATCAATCGTAGCAAAAGTTTTGCCTCTTTCCAACAGGGAAAACCAGCAACAATCAAGAATGCATGATTATATGCTGTCAAGGCTTTACAATCCCAAAATGTCATTATAATGGAGGTCAATGGGGCAAAAACAGCACCAACATAACCAAAGCGGAGTCAATTTGAACACTACACAAGGGTTAAATATGTGGGTTTGTATTATTGGTTATTTTTTATAAATTAATGACAAACCTGTATCACCTCCCTCAGTTGTTTTATACCGTAATTAGAAAAAAATCTTAACCCTCTACAGCACAGCGTTGCCCTCAGGCAACAGAAAGTTTTCTTAAGGCTTAAATCTACACGGCAAAAAAATCAGTGTACATTTAACTCAATTTGAGTTTAACTTAACACTCCTTGGGTGTACATATGACTCCCTCCATTTTGGAGTTAAAATAACACTTTCTAAAGTGAAAATTTGTACATTACTCTCAGAGTTCATTTTAACACAGTAAGAGTTTATTCTTACATCGAACTGGAGTGTGTGTTAC
Organism: Danio kyathit; assembly: GCA_903798195.1. Classification (NCBI taxonomy): domain Eukaryota; kingdom Metazoa; phylum Chordata; class Actinopteri; order Cypriniformes; family Danionidae; genus Danio; species Danio kyathit. The sequence goes on along the minus strand of LR812523.1, from coordinate 3,649,404 downwards.
CCTTTAAAGTGTTAATATATTACATTTTTTTCCTATATTATCAATTGGTGTGTGTGACAGATAACAGTGATCAAATATGTTGAAAATAGTTTAAATTTATTAAATGTTCATTAATCTTTTCAGAAATAATTTCAATACATTCAACTCTTTGTATTTTAAAATGCAACAAGACATGCTTCAAGTTTAAGTAAAACATGCTGGTTTGATCACCGTTTGTCTGAAAAAACTGGTTTAAGTAAAAAAAAAAACTGGACTTCCCATCACTAGTGGAAAATACACTGCATATTGGGTTAAAGGTTTAACACTGAAAAAAAAAACTCTTAAATATAAACTCTTTCACACTCATGGATTACAATGTACTCTGGTTTTAACACTGAACAACACCAAAAAAATCACACTGTATATTTAACACTGGAATTTTTGCTGTGTAGGCACAGATTTTTAAAAATGATTGCAACCAATTAAAATGTTAGAAAAAGTATAAATAAAACATCCAATAAGGTGTGGGAGTCACTATCTAGCACCGTTTGAAGGTGGGACTCATGGTGACAGGAGCACACGGTATGAGAAGAAGTTAAGATTATGTGCTTAATTAACCTAATTTAAAGTAACATAAACTGTACAAAAAATATGTGTATTTGTGATTTGTGAAGTTGTAGAGAAACCTTTTGTCAGGTTTTATAAAGATTTTTTTATTTTATTTTTCATATTTGTTGTAAATATACAGGTTATAAGGTGCTGTGTACCAATGCGAATGGAGAAAGTATTGCATTGTATATTGTTATAAGGTGCTGTGTACAAGTGCGTATGAGAAAGTATTGCTCGTTTATTGCACAGCAGGAGAATATTTAACTGTTCATGAGGTAGATGACCTGAGGAAAGAAACTTTTCCTGTGTCTGGCTGTTTTTGTGCTTGGTGCTCTGTAGCGCCGCCCAGACGGTAATAGTTCGAACAGGTAGTGTGCTGGGTGCGAGGCATCCAGAGTGACTTTGCGAGCCCTTTTACTCGCTCTCGAAGAGTACAGTTCTTGAAGTGTAGGAAGGGGAGTGCCAGTGATTCATTCAGCAGTCCGGACTATTTGCTGTAGTCTACAGAGGTCAGTTTTGGCAGCTGAGCTGAACCAGATGGTGATTGAAATGCAGAGGATGGATTGGATGACAGCTGAGTAGAACTGTTCACTTTCAAATAGACTAGACAAAAAGTGATGCTCGTGCACCCACAGTCCTGCTGCTTTCAAGAGCTCCAGATTGGTCTTTTTGTAAGCAGCACCGGTTGCTTTCGCTTTAACCATTACTTAAACAGGATATAGGATATTAACTTCCCATTTATGTGTAGTTAACTGGTGTTAACTTTGGTGTCTTTTTTTTTAAGAAATGTTTCGTTAAATTAAATGTATAGTATACAGCTATATTTAGCTTGTTTTGACACATTATTTAAAATTTAAGGCTAAGTAATAATTATTTATTTATTATTAGTGTGGTTAGAGATACATTTGGTAAATCCTTTGAGCTCTGAAAAGTCATGTGATATAAAAACTAATTGTAATACAACATTATGAAACCATGACCCATGTGCTCATGCTCACTGAGCAAGCTCATACACAACATACACAAAATGTAAAGGGAATGAGGAGGCATGTGGACATTGCACAAAATCTAAATCAAGTGAATGTAGCATGTCAAGGTCATATTTATGCATATAAAATATATTTTCCCAACAACAAAATTGTGGCTAGTGAAAATGGCGAGTGGCTAGTAATGTTGGAAAACTACTAGCCACAGTGGCTGGTGATCAAAAAAGTTAATGTCAAGCCCTGTTTGTAATATACCATACAAATATGTGTATTTTAATATGGAAAAAAATGTATTTGTTACATATTTGTTATTGAAATTTGAGGAGTGTTCCTAGTTTTAATGCAAAAGCAGTTTTGCTTGGTTTTTGATTATTTTGTATTATTAGTTATATATCATTTTTAAATAAGTAAATGACTTTTCTTTTGGCCTTTAGCTATTTTATTATTTAAAAAAAAGTACTTTTAATGTGTTAATGTATTTTCCCACTTATGATACTTATGACATTTATGCAAAATATGTAAAAAAAAAAAAAATAAATAAATTATTTAACTTTGAATTTATACAAAATATATTATTGAATTGCTTTTTATTTTAAAATGTAAATTTTTTTCCTGTACTTTAAATTTTGTCAAATATTAATTCTTTTAGTTTTTTTTTTTATAATTATTTTTTTAGGGGTTTTCACCTTTATTTGATAGGACAGTAGAGTGTATTGACAGGAAAGAATGCGGAGCAGAGAGAGGGGAAGGATCGGCATAGGACCGCGAGGCGGAATCGAACTCGGGTCGCCGTGAACACCGGAGTGCATGTGTCGACGCACTAACCACTACACCACTGGCGCCGACAATTCTTTTAGTTTTTGATGGAAATCTAACCTCTGATCTTCTGATGCTGAATGATTGATTTCAGTTTTTTATATTTTTGATTGACAGGTTGCATTTGAAACCCCGCCCACAGTAGTAGATGAGGCCCCTGTTAAGGAGGAGGAGACTCCTGCAGAGGGGGAGGAGCCAGAGGCACAATTGAAGCCAGAACTGGGCACAAGCTCTGCCCACCAGGAAGAGCAGACCACAGAAGAGCGTCTTCAGTTGCTGGTGAGTGTCAAATGATCAGAATTGCTCTCTTAAATGAAGAATTCATTTGCAAAAACTAATAAGTCTATTTTAAACACCCTCTTTATTCGTTTTTAGGAACTTGTGCTAAAGAAAACATACAAAATTTTCAAATATAAAAAAATAAAAGGGGTCACGGTGGTGCAGTGGGTAGCACGACTGCCTCGCAGCAAGAAGGTTGCTGGTTCGAGCCTCGGCTGGGTCAGTTGGCGTTTCTGTGTGAAGTTTGAATGTTGTCGCCGTGATCGCGTGGATTTTCTCCAGGTGCTCCGGTTTCTTCCACAGTCCAAACACATGTGGTAAAGGTGAATTGGGTAGACTAAATTGTCTGTAGTGTATGAGTGTGTATGGATGTTTCCCAGTACTGGGTTGCAGCTGGAAGGGCATCCGCTGCGTAAAACATGTGCTGGATAAGTTGGCGGTTCATTCCGCTGTGGCAATCCCAGATTAATAAAGGGACTAAGCCGAAAAGAAAATGAATGAATGAATAAAAAAAAAAAAAAATTTAAATTACAAGTATATAAATACATAAATGCATGTACATTCACATACAATATAATGGTACCAAAACAATGGTGTATTAATAGCAGGTGATACAAGTCATATGGACTAAAGATTCCTTCAGAAATCTTACAAAGGGCTTCCATATTTTGACCAACCTTTATAGTTAATTAACATATTAACTATATACGTTCATTTTTTCTAATGCCAAACAATGAGACCACTCTTACAACCATTGTTTAAAAGGAGGGCTTTCTGTATTCTTCTAATAACCAATTCTGATAACTCTATCATTATAATTAACTTTCATTAATCATGGGTTTATATGATGCATTGATATATTTTTTTTTAAATATAGGATATTTTATATATTAGCATCTTTTACAAAACCTCACAAAAAAGCAAATGGAAATTCACTTAAAAAAACTAAATAAAAAACAAAAAGTAAAGTAAATTCAAATGACTCAGTTCTGTCAGGTTGGATGGTAATTGTTGGTGCACAGCCATTTTTAGGTTTCTTCAGAGACTTAAATGATTTTAGCAAATGGCTGCAATATAACAAAGAGTGGAGAATAAAAATTATATATATATACATACATATTATTAAAGAATATTAAACACCCTGAATTATTAGACCCCCTGTTTATTTTTTTCCCCAATTTCTGTTTAACAGAGAGCAGATTTCTTCAACACATTTCTAATCATAATAGTTTTAATAACTCATCTCTAATAACTGATTTATTTTATCTTTGTCATGATGACAGTACATAATATTTGACTAAATATTTTTCAAGACACTTCTATACAGCTTAAAGTGACATTTAAAGGCTTAACTAGGTTAATTAGGTTAACTAGGCAGGTTAGGGTAATTAGGCAAGTTATTGTATAATGATGGTTTGTTCTGTAGACTATCGAAAAAAATATATAGCCTAAAGGGGCTAATAATTTTGATCATAAAATGTTTTTTAAAAAATTAAAAAATTATTTTATTCTAGCCGAAATAAAACAAATAATACTTTCTCCAGAAGGAAAAATATTTTCAGACATACTGTGAAAATTTTCTTGCTCTGTTAAACATTTTTTGTGAAATATTTTAAAAAGAATAAAAGGGGGGCTAATAATTCTGATTTCAACTGTGTGTGTGTGTAAATATATATATTAGTAATGGGCGATATAAACGATATGCGATATAAACGATACAAAATTGGCCTACGATAGAGATTTTAATTCTATTGCACTATCGCGATAATGCATGTTTGATGACGCAATCTACCCGCGAAATTAAGAGCAAAGCCGGCCGCGTATCCAATCTAGACTTTACCCCATTCGGTGCCCTGCATTGCTTAGCAACGTATACAAAACAATGTAAAGACCGCTTGACGTGAAAGTAAATAAAAATGCCGCTATATTAATGTGCATATCGCATTTCCGGCCGGCCGCCTATCCAATCTAGACTTTACCAACCGGACATGTCCGAGATTCTGCTTTTGCTTTCGATATTAATTGTATTAATTTTTGCATTACTTTATAAGCAAACTTTGGCTGGTGCGTCTCAATCTCTGCAGCACCAACACTGCAGCAGACAGAGAGAGAGGGAGAGAAAGAAAGCAGATTTGACCTGTCAGTGGTGCTCACTGAAAAGAAACAAACTTTTTAATTTGTTTGTTAAATAAGAATAAGAAATCAATAAGAAATTATTCTGTTGCTGAAGGTCATTAAAGTTATATAGAAAAGATGGTGTTACTTTGGGGCAGAAGGAAAGAATGAAGGAATTTTCTTTATTTAAAATAGCCATGCCTAATACTGGAAGTATAGCCCTAATTCACAGTGTCCGTTCCTTTATTAACAAGACACCAGTTTTAATTTCATTAGGAGAACAAAATGTTCAAAATCAAATGTGTTACCTTAGGCTGCAGGTTAGAAATATGTTTTTATTTAAAGTATCTGCAATACACAATTTTATTTGACTAATTTAATACTGGAAGTATTTTCAGAACAGTGTAAGTTCCTTAACTAAAAAGACACCAGTTTATTTGTTCTCTGCAACTTGGCATTTAGGAACCAAGGACTTAAAAGAAAAGTCGTTCTTTCTAAAAGGCACTACATTTAGTTTATTTATCAGCAACATTGTGTTGTTTAATTACAGTTTTGCTTTTGCACAATAAATGTTCTCAAAATGACATGCAACGTTTCTTTATTTCTTAAAAAAAAATAGCAGTTTGGCTTTCCTAAGGGTCTCTGTAACCTGTTCTGAAATGGTTCTATTATAATTTATATATCGCAATATATATCGTTATCGCAAGAGGCTGCAATGTATATCGCAATATGGATTTTAGGCCATATCGCCCATCCCTAATATATATAAGAGTTCAGATGCAAAACCCTCTAAATCCGTCAGACCTCTTTTCTTGTAAATGAGCATTTTCTATCAGGCTCCTCTGATTAGGTTCAGAAGTTTCATTTTATAGATAATGATAGGGTTATTAGCTAGTAAAGAAAATATCTTTTTTCAAAAATGTCACTTTAGATAATTCTTTGGTTTTTAAGAAGGTAGATTTTCTTTTGCGCCAAAACCAGCTAAATTCACTAGTGCTTTTCCTGCAAAAACCTCTAAATACACCTGTCAAGTAAGTGCATTAATTAATAACATTAAAACTGGCATTAATTAAATCTTAACAATCTGTTGTCGTTTCAGATGTTTGGGATTTAGATTTAATTGAAATACTGTAAACATTGCAAATATTGTAAACCAAGCTTGTTACATTTAAATAATGTGTTAAAACGTTGTGAAACATCAATATCTGTGCATTGTCCATTAATATAAAAGCTTATCAGGCGTATAGGTAATATGAAGTATAAATGATGTGTAGTTTTATACATTATATTTAACTTTTAAAAAATAGCTTAAATTAGCAAATAATACACAAGGTCTACTGGGCAAAAGGGGATGCCTCTCAGACAATTTTAGAAGCTGTCATTCATTCATTCTCACCATATTTAAGGTCTTGGTCTCTTTTTCATTTCTTGTTTATCCTCATAGCATCCATGTGCAATAGATGATCGGCATCTTAACTTCGTCTTTCGTGAAATGGAGTTATCATTTAATGTATAGTAAATCAGACTCAATGTAGCGTTGCTGTGCAAAAAAAAAGTTAAGAATGGATGCTGCACTTCCGACTGTACAGTGAGTTTTCTTTTTCTTATAATGCACAGTTTTGAGGTAAGGGATGTTTTCATTTGCCATTCACTGACAGTCGGACAGGCTCATGCAATTAATCAAACTCCGTCTTTTAAAATCGAAATCAAAAGCAGAATAAAAGAGTCTCCTCATAAAAGCCGGCGTATCAGCGCGCTGCTACATTGAAAACATGTGATTAGATTCTCGCCTTCTGATTGGTTCTCGGGATATAGGGGCTTTTCCTGTCAAAGGCAAGTGGCGTTTAGAGGCTTTTGCCAACAAACTGAATTATTTCTTAATTATTTCTGAATGCGCTGACGCTGAGATTTAGATGATTTGAAGCAAATATATTTGTTGAACATGTACTACGTGCCTATATTCTATTCTTATTTTATATTATGTGTTGAAATTTGCAAAATTGTGTTCCCCATTTGCTTGTATGAATAAACGAATCTGCTAAATTATAAGAAGAAAAATACTGAAAAAAAAATATTCTTTACCTTTGAGCTTGAGAATGGTTAAAACATGACTTTTATATGATTTTAATCAAGTTAAATGGATACTCAAAACTGAAGTTCTGTTATTATTTACCCTCCCTTTTCTTGTTCAAAGTCTGTTTGAAGATATTGAAGATACTGTTAAGGAGATATTTTGAAGAATGTTGGAAACCTGTAACCATTGACTTCCATAGTATTTGTTTTTCCTACTATGGAAGTTGATGGTTACAGGATTTCAGCTTTTTTTCAAAATGTCTTTCTTTGTGTTAAATTGAAGAAATAAACTCAAGGTGTGAAACAATATGAGGCAGAGTATAGTGAGTAAATTTACATTTTTGGGTGAACTGTCCCTTCAAGCAGTTAGTTCATAAGAATGAATGTTCATTCATACATATAAATCAGGGGTGTCAAATCCAAACTTGGTAAGGGCCGCACTGAATATTGTGAATAAAGTGAGGGGCCGTACATAAACATTTTTTTTTTCACATATTCAGAAAAACTGATGATAAAACAAAAAGCCAACAACTGATATACCACATTGTAACAAGCAACAGATGGTTTCTGATATTGTATTATTGAACTCATTCTTTTAGCTTTAAAAAGGCAACCTAATCATGAAATGCTCCATGCTAACTGTCGATGCCTACAACTGAACTTGTGGATTTCAGAGGAACAAAATTAAAGCAATATATTTATTAGTAGGCTATTATAGATAAATGGTAGCCTATACAAAAAACTAATGGTAAGAAATTGTAATATTTAGCTTATTTTGCTCTAAATGACACTTGCACTGGGCTTACATGCCAAACCTAAGAAAATTAGGGATTTTTTAACTCTTACCAGACACCCTGCATCTTTTCATAGAAACAATCTCATCTATTCTAGGTGTAATGTCCCTTGCCATGGCTACTTTCATTACAGGCATAGTATGTTGGTCTGTGAGGCTGGATCTGTGGGATGTTTTGGTCATTCATTATAGAGAACATTTGTTCACATGTGCTCCCAAACATAGACATAACGTGTGCTTGTGCTAACTTTAGTCTCAGAAAATATTTACCTTGTTTACATTTAGCGTAACGTTGTACTAACGTCTAAATTAGCGAGTAGGGTGAATTTTTTAAGCGAGCACGGGCCACTTGAACTTCATTACCAAAACTTGTTGTCTGGCCTGATTAAATGTTTTGACGGGCTGCATTTGGCCTTGTAATTGACACGTGATATAAATGATTGTACTCCAGAAGAAAGTTTGATTCAGCTGAATATATATCCATGTTTGTTGAGAAGCTGTGTGGTGTTTCTCTGCAGGAAAGTGAGCTGGGAAAGAAGAGGAAAGAATGTGAAGTTCTTGAGCATGAGGTCCGCAAGAGACAGAAGCGATGTCTCGATTTGGTGAGTGTGTTTCTCTTATTTTTATATCTTATCTTCCGCATTTCAGGATAGAAAACATGAAAAACTCTCAGATTTTAATCTTGTCCGGTTTTAATTGAAGTTTTATATAAGCCGATGTGGTAACACTTTATAATAACTACACACTATCAATCATTTACTAAGCATTAGCATCTAGGGAATTATTTATCTGTTAATCATTAACTCTACATTAATGAGCATTAGTAAGCGGTTTATAACTGCAGCTACAAATCATCTATTCTTGACTTACAACCACATTTATAATGTGCTTAATAATTGTACTTTCATACTTTGTTAATGATTTACTTTTCATTACTAAATTAAGTATTGCATTATTAACAAACCAGTTGTATTTAAGAGTAGTCGATGGTTTTTAAGATAATTCAGAATGAGTTAGTAAATGATTAATAAACTATTGAAATCAACGTTTATATATCTTACTATTCAGGCATATATTAATAGTTAATTTGTATGTTAATAAATGCTTTATTAACTCAACTTCATGCAGTTTTGTGACCTAATCTAAAGTGAGGACTGTTTATGCTTTATAAATCCCTTATAAATGACAATTAAAGGCTCAGTATGAACAATAATCATTGCAATCTTCAATCTAAAAAGTAAAATTACTGTAAAGTTTAAACATTGCTGAATAACAGGAGTGTCAAAATACGACATAAAATTTGATAAAACAACAACAATATAACAATATAATAAGATGCAATGTTTAAACTGTACAGTAACTTTATTTTAGATAAGGTTGCAAAGAATATATTTATTTTTTAAAATACAGTTTTATTTGTGTATCTTAAAATGAATAGAAATGAATAATGTCGTTTGTGTTCCTTTTTCCTGTTTAGAATTTAACTGAGGCTTTAATTGTCATTTATAAGGGATTTATAAAGCATGAATAGTCCTCACTTTAGATTAGGTCACAAAACTGGATGAAATTGAGTTAATAAAGCATTTATTAACATACAAATTAACTATTAATAAATGCCTGAATAATAAGATTTATAAATGCAAATTTTAATAGTTTAATAATCATTTACTAACTCATTCTGAATGATATTAAAAAAACACCAACTATGCTTAAATAACTGGTTTGTAAATAATGCAATACTTAATTTAGTAATGAAAAATAAATCATTACCAAAGTATGAAAGTACAAGTATTAAGCTCATTATAAATGTGGTTATAAGTCAAGAATAGAGCATTTGTAGCTGCAGTTATAAACCGCTTACTAACGTCTGTTAATGTAGAGTTAATGCTTAACAGATAAAGAATTCACTAGATGCTAATCATTAATAAATGGTTCATAGTGTGTAGTTATTATAAAGTGTTACCGTAGAGGTTTATTTTTTGAGAATATTTGGTGTACAGAAGGTGTTTTATTCTGTTAATGATAACAAACTTGATTTCACAAATTTTTAAAAGATTTTTTTAATGATTTGATTTGAAGTGATAATACTCTTAACTAGGGCCAGACGGAATCTGCGGATGTTTTTTGCAATTTCTGCATAGAATTTTGGTAAAAATCTGCGGAATTATTTTGGGAGTATCATAACTAAAACCTTAATATGTGAAATATGTGTAATTTAAAAACTGAATAAATTCAGATTTACACACATTTACTCAAGTAAATAAACAGAATTAATGATGGGCTAAAAATCTGCGGAAATCTGCGCGCGCACATTCCGTGAGGGCCTACTCATAACTCATATTTAAAGTGTAAAGAAAAACCTCTCTGATTTAAAATGTTCAAATTTCAAATGAACTTAATTACATTAGCGATGAATAAAGTAATATATACAGTTGAAGTCAGAATTATTCGCCCCCCTTTTAATTTTTAATATTTCCCAAATGATGTTTAACAGAGCAAGGAAATTTTCACAGTATGTCTGATAATATTTTTTCTTCTGGAGAAAGTCTTATTTGTTTTATTTTGGCTAGAATAAAAGCAGTTTTTAATTTTTTAAACACCATTTTAAGGTCAATATTATTAGCCCCTTTAAGCTATTTTTTTGGATAGATAGTCTACAGAACAAACCATCATTATACAATAACTTGCCTAATTACCCTGACCTGCCTAGTTAACCTAATTAACCTAGTTAAGCCTTTAAATGTCACTTTAAGCTGTATAGAAGTGTCTTGAAGAATATCTAGTCAAATATTATTTACTGTCATCATGACAAAGATAAAATAAATCAGTTATTAGAGATGAGTTATTAAAACTATTATGATTAGAAATGTGTTGAAGAAATCTGCTCTACGTTAAACAGAAATTGGGGGAAAAATAAACAGGGGGGCTAATAATTCAGGGGGCTAATAATTCTGACTTCAACTGTCTGTGTGTATATAAATATAAATATAATAAAAAGACTAATATGTTTGTTTAAGATAATGAAAAGAAATCCAAATAACAAAATAAAATAATAATATAATAAATAATAACATTTCTCTCTTTGTGTGTGCGTGCGTGCGTGTGTGTGTTGACAGGAGAACCAGCTAGTGGACGAGCGCAGCAGAAATGAGCTGTTAGTAGAGGAGGCAGATCTCCTCAGGAGAAAGGCTCAGCTGCTTGACCAGGTCAAACACTCTTACACTTACACACTAGATAGTTTTTTTTCCTGATTCCTAGACCTTGCGCTGGGTGCACTGACAGTTTTTCACATCATTAAAATAGCAAAAATGCGTTCAGACGCACCATAAGTTCATCTGCACAGCGCGCTTTAAACTTTACACTTAGGTCATTACAGTTTTTCTTAGTGGCTTTGGTGCATTTCTCACAACACTATTTACATTTGCACAACAGTTAATGCATTTCTCAAAACAGTTAGTACAAACTGCAAAACCTAGTGGATAACCTGCAAAAGCGTGTCACTTGCTCAAAATGGAGAGCTCATTCCTCAAAAGCAAGTATTGATGTCAATGAAAGTGTCAGTGTCATCAAGATGAACAGTCCTGACACCATTGTTTATGAACAAGATAGTCAAATGGCTTAGTCATGTTTTCATTAGGACACTTTACTCTGTACATTTATTCCAATGCAAAAAAAGTCTGATTTTAGTAACACTTCCTGAAAATGCTCAAGACAGCTCTATATACTATTAGCACAGCCCTTTGAAAACTACAGTAAAGTTAGACATCACTGCATTTAGTGAGGTATCTGAGTACAAGACACTGAATATGTGTTTCACATGTTTACTGCATTTGCTCTTTGCTATTCTAATTTATTCACAGCATTGTGCAAAAGAATAAACACCCTTATTTACAACAAACATACACTTCCTTTGGGTAGAGCTGTGCACAACTGTAAACAATATTGCAGTACATATTGGAACTGAACCTACAGCATCCACAGGTCTGTAAATCATTCATAAAATTGTTCAATTTAGAAGACATTTTCAGAAAAAAAAGATTTAACATTTAAAAAAAAAAAATTAGCTTGGCAGATTTTGACAAGTTCAGAATTTTTGTATGTAATGACTCCAGTAATGAAAGGAGGACTATTAGTTTAATATGGAATGACTATTCAGCATCCACACATTTAGTTAATATTGACTGACATGACATAAGCAAATGATAATGTTATAAAACAGCAGAGAGTTGTATGAAAGCAATTGATGCATGTCCAAAAGCATTTGCAATTTGCTGGAAGGAATGAGAAACTGCTACTATGATGTGCACAAATGACTAATTGTTTTGAGAAATGCATTAACTGTTGTGCAAATGTGAATAGTGTTGTGGGAAATGCACCAAAGTGACTGGGAAAAACTGTGAAATAGAGCCCTCAGTGTTAAAGCAATCATCATCTGGAATAAATATTGCACACTCTCTATGCAGTTTTTAAATTACATAGTATTTGTTGGTTTACATATTAATAATCATAATCATTTTTGACTGTTTTGTATTTTCAGACATTTAAAGGGATACGGACAGTTCACCCAAACATGAAAATTCTGTTGTCATTTACTCATCCTTTACTTCTTCAATAATGTTTCTTTCTTCTACTGAACACAAATGAAGATATTTTGAAGAAAGCTGAAAACCTGTTACCATTGACTGTCTTAGTATTTGTTTTTGCTTTTATGGAAATCAATGATTTTCGCCTTTTATTCAAAATATCTTCTTTTGTGCTTGATGGAAAACAGAAACTCATGGAGCATGTAAAGAACAAGTAAATGATTTTTCATTTTTGGGTTAACTGTCCCTTTAAATAAATGAACTATTTTAAAGTTGCAATAGTTTTTGTTATGGTACAGAACTTTGGAGCTATAGAGAGCTGTGAAACTACTGCTGAACTTTGCTGTACTGACAGTGATTGTGTTTTTTTGCAGTCTCAGGCTGAAAATGAGGAGCTAAAGGAACAGCTCTGTGTGTTGAGCGCTCAGCATAGTTCAGTTCTGGAGGAGAACCAGCGACTCCGTGCAAAGCTGGAGAACCTAGAGCAGGTCCTAAAGGTACAAAAACAACACTTTACTAACATATACACACTGCATTCACAATTTAGGAGACCTGTTAGTTCTAATAAAGCATCGAAATAAGAATAAATTAAAATAATACAGAAGTTTGAAAAAAATATATAAATAAATGTTCACTTTTATATGAAAACGTGATCAGTGTTTCAGTAAACTGTTGTACAGTTGAAGTCAAAATTATTTGTCCTCCTTTGAATTTTTTTTCTTTTTCAAATATTTCTCAAATGATGTTTAATAGAGCAAGAAATGTTTCACAGTATTTCCTAAAATATTTTTTCTTCTGGGGAAAGTTTTATTTGCTTTATTTCGGCTAGAATAAAAGCAGTTTTTAATTTTTAAAACCTTTTTAAGGTCAATGTTATTAGCCCCCTTAAAGGGCCATGAAACCCCCCTCTTTCGGTTCAAGTCTACCTCAGAATTTTTTCAAAAAATGCTTAATAATGGAGGGAGGAGTGGGCATGGCCGGCAGAGCAGACGAGAATGAGGAGAGCAAACAACTGTTGTCAGTCAGCTCCCAAAATAAGACACAAACCGTGAGGAGACCCATGATTTTATTGCTTACCAAGTTAAAATGCAAATAAATAAACAGTAATTTAATGTCCTGCTACATATGTTATTCGTAATTTTATATACACATAACCACACTTTGTTATATTATCATAAAGAAAATCATGTTTATATAAACGATATAAATGAGGAAGTCTTCTCTCCTTCTCAATCCCCGGGTCTGAATGCAGACTCAATGGACTCAGCCATATCAACCTGCAGCCCAAGACCGGTTGCTCACTGAAGCCAAGCAGGGCTGAGCCTGGTCAGTACCTGGATGGGGAGACCACATGGGAAAACTAGGTTGCTGTTGGAAGTGGTGTTGAGAGGCCAGCAGGGGGCGCTCAACCTGTGGTCTGTGTGAGTCCTAATGCCCCAGTAAAAGTGAAAGGGACACTATACTGTCAGTGGGCGCCGTCTTTTGGATGAGACGTTAAACCGAGGTCCTGACTCTCTGTGGTCATTAAAAATCCCATGGCACTTTTGTAAAGAGTAGGGGTGTAACCCCGGTGTCCTGGCCAAAGTCCCTCAATCGGCCCTTACCCATCATGGCCTCCTAATCATCCCCATCCACTGAATTGGCTCTATCACTGTCTCTTCACTCCACCAATAGCTGGTGTGTGGTGAGCACACTGGCGCCGTTGTCCTGTGGCTGCCGTTGCATCATCCAAGTGGATGCTACACACTGGTGGTGGTGTGGAGAGACCCCCCTCATGATTGTGAAGCGCTTTGGGTGTATGGCCATACACAATAAATGCGCTATATAAATACACATTACATTACATTACAGTGCAGCAGGCCTCTTGCCCTGTCCATTTCAACCATTAGCCCTGCCGGTAATCTGGAGGATTTTAAACATGGCGAACACAGCAGCACGGATATAGGGGATGTGTCTGAATGGTAACAAACTCAACTGATAAAAGATAAAGGGTTTTATTAAAAACAAGTTTAGATTTGCTCACCATATGGGGCATAGCATGTGTATTTGGATATAACCAGGGCCAGACGGAGTCTGCTGACTTTTTTGCCATTTCTGCGGAGAATTTTGGTAAAAATCTGCGGATTTCTGCGGAATTATTTTGGGAGTCTCATAACTAAAACTGTAATATGTGAAATAAAAAATAATGTCTTTTTAACTTTTATTTAATGTTTAAAATGCAAATCCAATTAGATTCACTTTATTTGGTAAACAAAGCAAGTCTCTCATATAATATCTCTACTAAAAGACAGAAAATATGACTTTACGAACAGCATTGTAGATAAATCAGATGAACATTTTCATATTAGTCAATAATATTACTGTAATTAATTTAAAAACTAAATAAATTCAGATTTACACACATTTACTCAAGTAAATAAACAGAATTAATGATGGGCTCAAAATCAGATCACACATTCCGTGTGGGCCTAGATATAACTCAGTTTTTTGAGCACACTTCGTTATTATTGTTCATTTATTAGTTTGCTGGAAATTAGAACTGAATGAAGAAATAGTTTTGAAACAAATCTTTGCTCATAACAAACTAAATTAATTATGTAGGCTAATGGATGTCTGTGTGTACAACACGCTTCCTTATCCACGAGAGTGTAAGTTAAAGTAAAGAATGAGGAGGCTCATCTCTCATTCATGCGCTTAAGATGCTCTGTTTAACTGTTTTCTCGCTAGTGAAGCGTTCAGTTATTCCACTTACAAAGACCGCCATGCCATGTAAATAGCAAATGTGCTATGGTGCGACACAACTGACTCTTAAAGGGAATGGGAGACGAGGCTCTGATTGGTTTATTCTCAAAACACACCCATAACTCATTAAGAGAATAAGCTCAACCCTGTTAGACCATGCGCTGTGGCGCAAAGTGGAATTTCCCGTCCTTAAAATAGCAAAAGTGGATTCTGACACGCCCTTAATGCTTTTGCGCCCTGCGCTTTGGACTTTGCGCCTAGATCGTTAAAATAGGGCCCAAAGTCTGCCATTCTCAAATTCTCGTACAGCTCTCCCGACAAAAATGCTTGCTGCAAACCAACAGCTTTGCTGTATCGATCCTGACAGCATCGCGGGGAAACAAGCAACAAACCCCGTGGATCATGGAAACAAACACATACGACCCAAGCCATGCAGACGCGATCTCACCCAGTCATTGGGTCTCACGTCTTGGCAGGTCTGCTTTGCCTTCGGAAAGCAAAATGCTCAAAATTATTCAGTTTTCCCCACAATTAAAGCTGACTGGTGCTAAAATTGTCTTAACTGTGTGCTCAACACACACATCTGTTAAAATCTGTTGTCTACAGAATAATGTCTACAGAACAAACCACTGTTATACAATGACTTGCCTAATTACCCTAACTTTACCCTAATTAACCTAAGCCTTTAAATGTCACTTTAAGCTGAAAACTAGTGTCTTGTCATCATGGCAAAGATAAAATAAATCAGTTATTAGAAAATTATTATAACGAACATTTTCGTTAAGCAGAAATTACTGTAAAATATATACAGGAGGGCTAATACTTCAGGAGGGCTAATAGTTCTGACTTCAACTGGATATATTAGGGATGCAACAATACAGTTAGCTTACGGTTCAATACATACCTCGGTTTTTTAACACGGTTTTTGGTTCGGTTCTGATGGCTCAACACATAATTGTTTTTTTTTTTATTATTATTCTATGCTTAGGCAATAGGAGCAGTAAGAAAGAGAAACAAATAAAAACGATTTATTGCAATACTCCTTTATTTTACTTCAAAGCCAAGAAAGGTACACTAGTTCCTAGTGTATTGTATAATAAAAAAATGAACACTGAAATCTCACAGCTGCTGGTAGCCCATGTACAAACTGGGCAACACATAAATTCCTACATTTTAAAAATAAACATGCATGTGAAGTTAATGAACATAAATTGACCATTTTAAATAAACACATTTGTACTTCAGTAAATATAAATAAACCATCTTAATTAAACTTAACACTGCCTTTGTTATTTTTATGTGTCTATCGGAACCAGTTGGGTATGTTTGCTGGAAGGATTCAGTGAGGGATTGTTGTTTTATGGAGGTACTTTATTACCTTCTCTGCTATTCTGCCTTCAGACAGTGATATTGCTGGGTGATGGCGCCGCAGATGTGCAGTCATGTTGGAAGTGTTTCCGTTCGATTAGTCTATACGTGTAACCAAAACGTCCCCACACCGTGGATTTGAAAGACACCGGCGCTTCCTCGCTTCCTCCTCACTTCACCATGTTAAAGTGTGGAATGATGGTTGAGCGCCCCCTAACTTTAGAGCACAGTAGTGATTGAATATTTACTCGCGGGGAGGAGTTTCCTCATCTCAGCTCGTAGACTTACAGGCACACACAAACAGTCTATTCGGAGAGAAATAAAACGCACATAAATTATTTAAACGTAAAACCGGAAAAACCGCAATTCACAAGCGCGTATTGAACCGTGGATGTCGTACCGAACGGTTCAATGTTGTATTTGAGAATTGTGGCATCTCTATTATATACTGTAAATACAAATTTTTGTCCCAAATTTTATGCGAGTATGTCTGATGTAAAAAAAAAAAAAAAAAAAACGTTTTATGAAACATTTTTTGACATTAAAGGTGCATTAAGTGATATTTGAAAAATACTGAAATAATATTAAATCTAATATTAAAATAATAATATTGAAAAAGTTTAATCACAGTGTCAGACTGAGTGCCAAAACACAGCAGCGGCCAGCAGCTAGCTCTCTGCAACTCTCACATGGTCGCCCACTGAAGCGAAGCACGGCTGCACCCAGTCAGTACCTGGATGAGCGACCAAATAAGAAAACTAGGTTGCTCCCGGAAGTGGTGTTAGTGAGGCCAGCAGGGGGCGTCCAACCCTAATGCTCCAGTATAGTGAAGGGGACTCTATACTGCTCAGTGAGCGCCGTCTTTCAGATGAGACGTTAAACCGAGGTCCTGACTCTCTGTGGTCAGGATGTCCTTCAAAAAAAGAGTAGGGGTTTAACCCCGGCATCCTGGCCAAATTTGCCCACTGGCCTCTGTCCATCATGGCCTCCTAACCATCCCCATATCATAATTGGCTTCATGACTCTGTCTCCTCTCCACCAATCAATGTGGTGTGCGGTCTGGCGTTACATCATCCAGGTGAATGCTGCACACTGGTGGTGGATGAAGAGATTCCCCCCCTATGTGTAAACCGCTTTGAGTGCCCAGAAAAGCGCTATATAAATGTAAGGAATTATTATTAATAATTAATTAACACACCTGGGGCCAATTAGCAGTAAGGGTAATCAGCAGTCTAGTAAAAAGTAGCTGAGGGTTTAAAGGGATAGTTCACCCAAAGCAAATAATTCTGTCATCATTTACTCTCCCTTGTTTCAAACCTTTGATTTTTTTTTCTTCTATTGAACACAAAAGAAGATATTTTGAAGAATGTTGGAAACCTGTAACCATTAACTTCCATATTATTTGTTTTTCCTACTATGGAAGTCAATGGTTACAGGTTTCCAACTTTCAAATCATCATTTTTTAATAATGTTAAAGAGGTTTAATATGTATTAATTAGAGTATAAACCTTACCATTTCGTTGGAGTGCAGTGAGTGCACTATTCTGTGCTTCTGAATGGCTGCGTTTACATTTCTGTTGTGTTTCGTCTAGTGCAAGCAGCCAAATTGCTCATCACTGCAAATCTCATCATGTAGCATGTTGTTAGGACACGGGGATACAATGTAACCTGCTCACCTAATGTTTACACTCGTAATATTTATATTATGTGCTGATTAATAACCTCATGTGGGACTCTGAATCTGCGTCTCATTTCAGAGTCTGCTATTGTCCACCAGAGGTCATATTTCAGTCATGGATACATACTTTAAGAGCCTTTCTGACTGACTGAATGAAGTACGCTGTTTTCCACCAAGGCAATACGGGGTGCTGAAATATAATTGGCTAAACTGGCAGTGGGTGGGTTAAATAACCAAAATAAAGACAGACGTTCTGGCACATTTTCAAAGCAGAATATCTGACTTCAGCATTGTTTTTCAGATAAACAAGAATGTTCACTTAGCATGTTTCTGAAACATCTGCAAACATATGATGGTATTTTCATGCTTTAGAAGAGTCAAAAACGTACATACAGCATCTATAAACATCTGATCCCGACATGACACAAATGATTGAACTACAAATTAAACTACTGAAGAAAAAGAAGATGATTTCAACAGTGTTGATGTCTAAGTGTGTGTGTGTGTGTGTGTGTGTGTGTGTGTGTGTGTGTTCAGCACATGCGAGAGGTCACCGAGCGCAGGCAGCAGCTGGAACTGGAGCATGAACAGGCGCTGGCAATCCTTAAATTCAAGCAGGATGAAATCAAGAGACTCCAGCGGGTCAGTGCCACACACACTCTTATTAATGCTGACTTTGCTAGCTCACATTGCTAGTTTTGTGGTGATCAATTCATCTGTGCATTTCATTAAGAAAGGAACAATAGTTTGCCCTTGCAGCCTAAAATTAAAATCTGAAAATGCACTTCCTGTTTGTTTTCCGTTAAACTCTCATATTATGTTTGTCTGAGGTGTTGCCCGATCTCTCAGACAGACCTAATCTGAGAATTTAACTGAAAACAAACAGGAAGTGCATTTTCAGATTTTAGTTTTAGGTTACGCCCCTGCAGCTGTCGGTTTTGACAGCAAAAACAGAAAGGGTGAGGAGGAGATGTCTGTTAGGTTGTAATAACTCTCCCCAAACCCTTTTTATGGAACTAAATCAATGCCAAAAGTATTGAAATAAAAGCTTGTTGAATAGCACTAACTAAAAAAAATCAGCCATTGAATTATCAAGCGCTTATTCGTTCATTCATTATCTTTTCGGCTTAGTCCCTTTATTAATCAGGGGTAGGCCACAGCGGAATGAACCGCCAACTTATCCAGCACATGTTTTACGCAGCGGATGCCCTTCCAGCTGCAACCCATTTCTGGAAAACATCCATTCACACTCATACACTACGGACAATTTAGCCTACCCAATTCACCTGTACCGCATGTCTTTGGACTGTGGGGGAAACCGGAGCTCAAATGCTTATACAACCCCAAATTAGAAAAGGTTGGGACACTATGGAAAACGCAAATAAAAAAAGAAAGACGTGATTTCCAAATTTACTTTGACTTGTATTTCATTGCAGAAAACATGAACACAAAATAGTTCATGTTTTGTCTGGTCAACTTCATTTCATTTGTAAATATACAGCCTTTGCTGTCATTCAGACCTGCAACACTTATGATTTGGTACAAAAGCAGCATCCAAGAAAGGTCTCGTCCTTTAGGAGCAAAGATGGGCCGAGGATCGCCAGTTTGCCAACAAATACCTGAGAAAATGATTGAAATGTTTAAACACAATGCTCCTCAAAGAAAGAGAGGAAGACATGTGGATATTTCACCTTCAACAGTGCAGAACATCATTAAAAGATTCAAGGAATCTGGAGGAATGTCAGTGTGTAAAGGACAAGGGTGCAAGCCTAAGCTGAACAACCGTGATCTCCGATCCCTCAGGGGGCGCTGTATCAAGAATCCTCATTCATTTATAAACCGTATCACCACACGGGCTCAGGACTACTGCGGCAAACCTTTGTCATGTACCACAATACGTAATTACATCCACAAATGACAGTTAAATCGTACTGTGTCAAAAGGAAGCCCTATGTTAACAGTGTCCAGAAGTGCCGTCGACTTCTCTGGGCTCAGAGGCATCTGCGATGGACCATCACACAGTGGAAACCTCTACTGTGGTTGGATGAATCAGTATTTTTAGGGGGAGAAATGGACGCTGTGTGCTCCGGACCAAAGAAGAAAAGGATCATCCAGACTGTTACCAGCAACAAGTCCAGAAGTCAGAGTCTGTGATGGTATGGAGTTGTGTCAGTGCCCTTGGCAAGGGTAATTTGCAGTTCTGTGATGCACCATTAATGCTGAAAAGTACAGAGAGATTTTGGAGCACAATATGCTGCCTTCTTTTCCAGGGACGCCCATGCATATTTCAACAAGACAATCCAAATCACATTCTGCACACATTACAAAGTCCTGCTGTGGAGGAAGAGGAATCAGGTACTTGACTGGCCTGCCTGCAGTCCCAACCTGTCTCCAATAGAGAATGTGTGGTGCATTTTAAAGCGCAAAATGCGACAACGAAGACCCTGTACTGTTGCCCACCTTAAGACTTGTTAACAGGAAGAATGAGACAAAATGACACCTGAAACTCTTCATCACTTGGTGTCTTCAGCTCCTAAACGTCTTTTAAGAGTTGTGAAAAGGAACGGCAACATTATAAAGTGGTAAAAGCTTTACTGGTACAACTTGTTTTGAAATGTGTTGCAGAAACCAAAATTGGAATACGTGATTATTTTGGGAAAACAAAAACAAATAAAAATCATGAGGAACACATTGAAGAATGTTTGTTGTGTTGTCTGCACTACTTTTTTATTTGCGTTTCCATACTGACCCAACTTTTTCTGATTTGGGGTTGTACTTCAATACTTTCAGCATTGATTTTGTTCCATACCTTTTCCCCATCTTTCTAAATGAAACG
Organism: Danio kyathit; assembly: GCA_903798195.1. Taxonomy (NCBI): domain Eukaryota; kingdom Metazoa; phylum Chordata; class Actinopteri; order Cypriniformes; family Danionidae; genus Danio; species Danio kyathit. The sequence goes on along the minus strand of LR812523.1, from coordinate 3,628,547 downwards.
CCTTCTTTACTACATCTGTACTACATGTAAACAGACATGCTGTGACATTCTGTTGATGTCATTATTTCATCAGATTTATCAGATATATGTTATGTTATGTTATCCAGATGTTGTCATGGTGAATCAGATGTGTACGTGTTTTTGTGACATATCAGGACACAAATCTGTATAATGACATAGGTATGACACAGGTATTACTAAAAGGAGGTGAAATATGAGGACATTAGTGACGTCCTCACTTCTCAAAAAGCTTCTAAATCACACAGGATGAGTTTTTTTAGGGAGTAAAGCTGTACACTGTCTCCTGTGATGGTTGGGTTTAGGGGTAGGGTGGGGTGAGGGCAATATAATATACGCTTTGATCTGTAGAAAATAATTGGAAGTCTATGTAATGTACCCACTTTTCACAAAAACAAACGTGTGTGTGTGTGTGTGTGTGTGTTCTGTCTCCACAGGCTCAGTTATTTGCTAAAAGAGAGCATGAAAATGTGGTGCAGGTGCTGGAGGTGAGTTTTATTCTTATTTAATGAACGGCGTGTGTGTGAGACGGGATGTTGAGAGAGACTCGCTGTGTTTGTGAAGTTTGTAGTTCGACTGATTGTGTTTTTTGTCATTAAAACTGTGTCTTTCTCAGGATCTGGTGCAGTTTGTGTTGCACAGAGAGCTGGTACAGTACGGCGTGTGCACTTTCTGTTTGATGTGATGCGCTTCCTGTCTCTCTTTTCTAAACCGCATCACTGATGCATGTGTGTTCAGCCTGCAGAGGGCCCTGTTTCACTGCTGGAACTATTATTTAAAGTACGGTTTAACATACAGTGTAATATTACATATTAAACATGCAGTTACACACGTTATAAAACAATCATGCAGTAAATTAAAATACTGTTTATATTTTCAAAGAACTTTGGGTTATATTACTTAAATTAGTTCGCGCACACACACACACACACACACACACACACACAAACACATACATACTTAGAGACGCAAACTCATATTCAAACTTACGCACACACATTTCCCCAACTCACAGGCACTCAGACACACACTCACACATGCAACGTACACAAACACATATACTCAAAGAAAGACACTCAAAACGCACATACACACAATCGAAGACACACAGACACAAAGTCAGACACACACATTATTTTAAAAAGTTGGAGACCGTATTTTCATTAAAACAAGCAAGAATATTGGAGATTTATACTCAGACACACACACACACACACACACACACACACACACACACACACTCACTCTCTCTCAAATTCATACACGCTCAAACACACGCAAACTCTTATTCAAACTTACACACATTTTCCCAACTCTCTGACACACACACTCACACACATGCAACATGCACACAAAAAAACATACACACACACACACACACACACTCAAAGAAAGATACACAAGCTCACATACACACCTAGAGACACACACAAACTCATATTCAAATATACACATTTTTTCCAACTCAGACATACACACTCACACACATGCAACATGCACACAAAAAGCATACACACACACACACACTCAAAGAAAGACACACAAACTCACATACACACCTAGAGACACACACAAACTCATATTCAAACATACACACACATTTTTTCCAAATCAGACATACGCACACACACACACACACACACACACACACACACACAAAGAAAGACACACATATGCACATACACGCAATCGAAGACACACAGACACAAAGTCAGACACACACACATTATTTTAAAAAGTTGGAGACCGTAATATTAATAAAACAACAAAGCATATTGGAGATTTATACTCAGACACACACACACACACACACACACTCAGAGACACACACAAACTTTTATTCAAACTTACACACACACACACATTTTCCCAACTCACAGACACTCAGACATACACACTCGCACACATGCAACACACGCACACTGACACACAAACGCACATACACACACACTCACTCAAAGAAAGACACACAAACTCACATAGACACCATTATTTTAAAAAGTTGGAGACCGTATTATTAAATAAACAAGCAAGCATATTGGAGATTTATATTCAGACAGACAGACACACACACACACACACACACACACACACACACACACACACACACACACTCACTCTCAAACTCACACATGCACAGACACATGCTCACACACACACAAACTCTTATTCAAACTTACACACATTTTCCCAACTCTCTGACACACACTCACACACATGCAACATGCACACAAAAAAATATACACACACTCAAAGAAAGACACACAAACTCACATAGACACCTAGAGACGCACACAAACTCATTTTCAAACATACACACACATTTTTTCCAACTCAGACATACACACTCACACACATGCAACATGCACACATACACACACACACACAAAGAAAGACACACAAATGCACATACACGCAATCGAAGACACACAGACACAAAGTCAGACACACACGTTATTTTAAAAAGTTGGAGACAGTAATATTAATAAAACAACAAAGCATATTGGAGATTTATACTCAGACACACACACACACACACACACACACACACACACACACACACTCAGACACACACACACACACACACACTCAGACACACCCAGAGACACACACAAACTTTTATTCAAACTTACACACACACATTTGCCCAACTCACAGACACTCAGACATACACACTCGCACACATGCAACACACACACACTGACACACAAACGCACATACACACACACACTCAAAGACACATAGTCAGACACACATTATTTTAAAAAGTTGGAGACCGTGTTATTAAATAAACAAGCAAGCATATTGGAGATTTATATACACACACACACACACACACACTCACTCTTTCTCAGACTCACACACGCTCAGACACATGCTCAGACACACACAAACTCTTATTCAAACTTACACACATTTTCCCAACTCTGACACACACACACTCACACACATGCAACATGCACACAAAAAAACATACACACACACACTCAAAGAAAGACACACAAGCTCACATACACACCTAGAGACGCACACAAACTCATGTTCAAACATACACACACATTTTTTCCAACTCAGACACACACACTCACACACATGCACACATACACACACACACACAAAGAAAGACACACAAATGCACATACACGCAATCGAAGACACACAGACACAAAGTCAGACACACACATTATTTTAAAAAGTTGGAGACAGTAATATTAATAAAACAACAAAGCATATTGGAGATTTATACTCAGACACACACACACACACACACACACACACAGAGAGACACACACAAACTTTTATTCAAACTTACACACACACATTTTCCCAACTCACAGACACTCAGACATACACACTCCAATTAATTAATTAATCTACCAATTAAGCATATTAGGTGATGTGCATCTCTGTAATGAGAAGGGGTGTGGTCTAATGACATCAACACCCTATATCAGGTGTGCATTATTATTAGGCAACTTCCTTTCCTTTGGCAAAATGGGTCAAAAGAAGGGCTTGACAGGCTCTGAAAAGTCAAAAATAGTGAGATATCTTGCAGAGGGATGCAGCACTCTTAAAATTGCCAAGCTTCTGAAGCGTGATCATCCAACAATCAAGCGTTTCATTCAAAATAGTCAACAGGGTCGCAAGAAGCGTGTGGAAAAACCAAGGAGCAAAATAACTGCCCATGAACTGAGAAAAGTCAAGCGTGCAGCTGCCAAGATGCCACTTGCCACCAGTTTTGCCATATTTCAGAGCTGCAACATCACTGGAGTGAGTCTTGATGGGCCCGTGGCTGGATCGGTAAAGGGCAGAGAGCTCCAGTCCGACTCAGACGCCAGCAAGGTGGAGGTGTAGTACTGGTTTTGGCTGGGATCATCAAAGATGAGCTTGTGGGGCCTTTTCGGGTTGAGGATGGAGTCAAGCTCAACTCCCAGTCCTACTGCCAGTTTCTGGAAGACACCTTCAAGCAGTGGTACAGGAAGAAGTCTGCATCCTTCAAGAAAAACATGATTTTCATGCAGGACAATGCTCCATCACACGCGTCCAAGTACTCCACAGCGTGGCTGGCAAGAAAGGGTCTAAAAGAAGAAAAACTAATGACATGGCCTCCTTGTTCACCTGAGCTGAACCCCATAGAGAACCTGTGGTCCATCATCAAATGTGAGATTTACAAGGAGGGAAAACAGTACACCTCTCTGAACAGTGTCTGGGAGGCTGTGGTTGCTGCTGCACGCAATGTTGATGGTGAACAGATCAAAACACTGACAGAATCCATGGATGGCAGGCTTTTGAGTGTCCTTGCAAAGAAAGGTGGCTATATT